>ML778661.1:502034-524288 GCA_009831015.1 Picea engelmannii | reverse complement strand
TATGGAAGGACTATGTATGGCTTATGTCCTCATGAATTGATATTTACATGCGTACTGATCTAACTCAGGCTTCACATCTGGTTCTCGGGAGGACGACCTCCTTACCTACCTAAGGTAGTATCCTAAGTGAATCTCTCCATAGAGATACCCTCCTTGAAAAGCCTATCAAGAACCTGGAAGGAAGACATGAGGGCGCAAGGCCCTAAGAAATCCATGATAGTAACGAATCGATGGACGAGATTTTATCAAGAAATCTGTGGTCACTCATGACTGTTAGATTTGGTAAGAGGAAGCTGGAAAGATAAGTGCCTTAATCCTGATAGGTATTAATCGACGGACGAGGATCCATTGGGAAATCTACGGTCACACATGACTGTTATATTAGTAGGAGAAAGTAGGGTGTTAAATGCCTTACCACTTTGTTTTCCTGTATCTTCGTGGGTAGCGAAGAGTTTAGGACCGTGGATCTCCAAAGTCCATGAGAATATCTAGGCCGTGGATATTTCCACATTTAGGAAGTTGTGGGAGAGCCCACAAGTTAGGAATCTGTCTGAGCCATCAGATTTCGGCTGGAAAAAACCCGACAGCCATTGGATCTGTCAGAAGATACCCGGGGGTTAACACCCCATTGCATCGGGACTTTCCAATGTGGAAACCTCGGTATAGATTTGAGTCGTCTGATTGACGGAGGCCACATGTCTCGAGATCTCCCATTTCGGGAAATCGGGAATCGCGAGATCAAGAGTCCTGACGCCAAGGGATTGGGACTTTCCTGGGTAGAAATCTAGGAGCAGTTGTGGACTGTCCGATTAAAGGAGGTGACGTGTGGAGTGATTACCTATTTCGGGAAATCGGGGATCGGGGATTTGGGAATTCCATTGACAAAAACCCAAGCTCTTGCCTTGACAAATCCTGACCCATCTTGACGAGACGATAGCAGGTGGCTAAGTCCCGATGGACGGACGAGATCCCTTCGGGAGATCTCAGGGGTTGTAACGACCGTTAGATGCGAGGAAGAGATCCCAATTTTACGTTGGAGAGAGAATGCGCATTAGGGTAAGTAGCAAGCAGATCTAGATGGCTAGAGTGCACCCACCCAGACCTACGGCTGAGGATGCATTCCGGAGCCCCCTTGCCATTCTGCCTTTAATTGGGGGGGGGGGTCTGGAATAGTGTGGCGTGTGAAGTGGGGCCCCTCCTGTCATGTCGACCACCGTGTCACATTTCCCTCTCTTCCACCTGTGTTCCCCTTAACCACACAACAGGGTTGTTTCTCATTGTCCATTTTTTAACCCTGTAGGGATTCGTCCCTATTGGCCGGTCACTAGCCCTGTCGGGGTTCAGCGGTTGCAGATTCGAATGATTAGACATTACTATAATGCCAAGGCATGAAATACAAATAGGCACTGCGTTCAAATTGAACTGTGATTGTGACCTGCGATCACATGGGAATGGAGAGAGACAGAAAGAGCCAGCTTACGCTAGGCCTCCATGGATATTTAGGGCTTCTGATTCGGTAGAAGACCAGAAAAATCCAACTTAGGTAGTGGGTATGTGACAACAAGAGGAGTGGGGTTACAAGATCCTAAAATCATTGGGGCCATCCATCAAGGGGGACCACGTGGCGAGAGATCAATGTTTCACTGACTCGTGACTTAGAGTAGTCAAAGGTAGAGTTATAAGAACTTGTGAATCGCAAAGTCATTGATCGAAGGAGGGAGATGAACCATAGATCGGATCTTGTCGAGAGTTCACAACTCGGGAAATTAGAAGTAGGAGTTCAGGGAACTCGCAAAATCCAAGTTCACGATTTGATTTGAGTCATCAGATCAAGGAGAGATCTAGACCGTCAGTTGTCTAGAGAGATATTGGGAGTTCAAATCTCGGGAGGATGGGGGAGAATCCCATCGGAGTTCCCAATACGTGAAATCGTGATGTGCTCAGAAGATTGGCCCACGGGCATAGCAAAGGGTCATCTTGGTGAAGGATAATAGAGGAGCTAGCCTACGCTAGGCCCCACTTCAATATTTCAGAAGTCAGAGAGTCAATGTTGTCTCATAAGAAAACACCTGATACACAAAGTCAGGATGCACCTTTTGGTTAGGCAAGTGGTCATAGTCGTGGTTGCGGAAAAGGGAGGGGATTATCTAGGGAAGAGCTAGCATCCATTTGGTGTGGATATTTGAACAACGCTTAGAAGAGAGCATGAGGGTCTCATGCGACCTATGCATTTGGGGAAAGGACCTGTGTAAGTGGGTTTGGGGTCTAGAAGAGGTCCAAAGAGTCAATCATACTCAATTTCTTGATCGATCCTAGACTGGGAGGTCGTGCAACCCTTAGGAGAGAAGGGGGGTATACATCAACCTTCCTTAGTTTTGACATATACCTACTCAAAACTCCAACTACATGTGTAATGTCTGGTCTAGTACAGACCATTGCATACATAAAACTGCCAACTTCACTCGCATATGGAACACGAGACATGTCCTCCTCCTCTTCCTATGTCTTGGGACACTAATATGTAAATAACTTTGATACAAAATGAATAGGGACCTTGACTGGTTTACATTCCTGCATATTAAACCTCTGTAATATTGTCTTGACATATTTTGTCTGATATAACCATAGTTTCCTCTTTTTCCGATCTCTTTTAATTTCCATTCCCAAAATGAAATTTGAAGCACCGAGATCCTTCATGTCAAATTTAGAGGACAACTAAGTTTTCACATCTGGGACAATATCCTTGTTGTTTCCTATCAACAACATGGCATCCACATAGAATAAAAAATAAATCAAATGATCACCAATTAATTTAAAATACACACAATGATCTTCTTTTATTCTTGTGAAGCCAAGTCCCAACATATAAGTATCAATTTTTTTATACCACATCCTTGGTGATTGTTTTAAACCATACATGGAATTTTTCATCTTGCATACCAAATCCTTCTTTCCATTCACAACAAATCCTTCTAGCTGCTTCATATAGATTTCTTCTTCCATATCCCCATGTAGGAATGTTATCTTCACATCCATCTATTCTACTTCAAAATCAAATTCAGCAACAACAAATAATAAAAATCATATAGAATTTAACTTGGAAACATGAGAAAAAATATCACCAAAATCAATTCCCTCAACTTGGGAATAACCCTTTGCTACTAACTGAGATTTTTATTTCTCCACTTTGCCTTTTCTATTCATCTTATTTTTAAATACCCATTTATACCAATGAGATTTCTTCCATTAAAAAATTCCACTAGATCCCAAGCCTCATTCTTATCTAAGGCTGTCATTTATTCATCCATGGCCTTTTTCCAGAGCTTTCCATCCTCTGAATCCACTGCCTCCCCGACAGTTCTAGGATCATCATTAGTAATAGAATAAGAAATTTTTGAATGAAAATCAGATGGAGTATACCTTTCCTATATCCTTATTCCTTGAATCGATCTCCTCAATATCGGATTATAAGGATCTTCTTCTTCTTATTCTTGTTCTTCTATAGAGTCTGATTCATCATCCTTTAAATCAAACTATATTTTCTCTGGTTCTTCCTTACTTGGTAGGACTTCTTCTTTAAAAACATCCTTCATTTCTCTAAATACCACATCTCGGCTATACAAAATATTCTTAGTTTCTAGGTTCCAAAGATTATAACATTTGAGACCATCTTTATACCCAATAAAGATACACTTTTCAACCTTCTTATCTAGCTTACTCGTATTTTCCTTTGGAACATGAACATAGGCCTCACAACCAAATACCTTGAGATGTGTGATAGAAGGTTTTCTTACCAGTCCATACCTCTGATGGAGTCTTGTCATCCAATGTTGATGAGGGTGATCTGTAGACTAGGTAACATGTAGTACCCACTGCCTCTGCCCATAATTATTTCCCTAACCCAACACCACTAACCATACACCTTACTTTTTCCATCAGCATCCTGTTCATCCTTTCTACAACTCCATTCTATTGAGGTGTATATGGAGTAATATTCTTCCTTGCTATACCACACTTCTTACATAATTCTTCAAATTCATTCCCGTAGAACTCTCCACCATTATCTGTCCTCAACACCTTAATTCTTTTCTCTGTTTGATTCTAAAAAAGAGCCTTAAACTCTTTAAACCTGTCAAACACTTCAGATTTATTCCCGAGGAAATATATCCAAGTATTCCTTGAGAACTCATCTATAAATGAGACATAGTACACAGATTTTTCCAATGATCCACTCTGATCCACTGATATTTGTCCACCACCAAATCTTCCACAACTCAAAACGTTTCCCATTAAACTTCTTGATCTCCATTTTCGAGCTGCTTTCCATTTCTTTTCACTTGAAAAAACAATACCATATATCTCCCACTGTAACAAGGATTATCACAGTCCTGAGCCAAACCCTTGATCACAAAGGTGTCCCCCTGAAGCCAAAAAAGATCTCATAACAAATGTATATTTTAACCTTGAACAATATTTTACTGCAAACATATTTTCAACAAAAGAACAAAAAATATACAATGGAAAATAAACACATTACATAGAGATTTTCCCCCTGGAAACACAAACCAGGAATACCGAGAAAACCGACATATTCTATATTCATTCATAATAATACATTGTTTAGAATACAATATACATATAGGATCCAATGACATCCAAAACCCTAACCCAATTACCTGTATTAGTCAACAACCCTAATTCCTTAACCGAAAATAGAAAACTATCGACAAAAACCATGTGCCAAAAAATTCTTAACAATGGATATGAAAATCACGACGACACAAAAAATGAGGAAAAAATGTCACACATTTCTCGAAGAAAGAAAAAATTATTAGGGGTGTTGCCGCTGAACCCCCAAAGGGGGGGCCTAGTGTGCCCCCTCAAACCCCCCTATGTGCCTGGCACAACATAGCATACACTAAATCTAGTCATGCAAAAAATATAACACATACCCAACATATAGATCATCCCATCTATTTTTCTAGCAGGAAGCTTTCTCAGGCCAACTGCAACTACAATACCACCAAAAGGAAAGGTTTGGAAATGGTTTATGCTTTGCAAAAATTTAGACACTATTTGTTAGAAGGTCATTTAAAATTCTTTATTGATCATTCATATCTAACATATCTGGTCAATAAGCCTATGTTAGAAGGAAGAATTTGTGGATGGTTGTTGTTGTTTCAAGAGTTTTCCTTTGAATTCGTTGTCAAGCCATGTAGATTAAATGTTGGCCCCAATCATCTATCTCGATTAAAATGAGTATAGATTGGCATAGTTGTAGATGATTAGCTCCCAGATGCAGATCTTTTTAATATTGAGGATCCCTGATTACCTTTCTGACATTACATTGTTTCTCACTACCAGTACTATGCCTAATGGGTATTCCGCAACTTAGAAGAGGCACTTGGTGGTCCTTGCTTCTGACTATCAGTTAATTGTAAGCCATTTGTATAAGATAGTATTGAAAAACATCCTTTGACGATGTGTACTTGATCATGAACTGATCTAGGAGGATCCAAAATGCTCAAAAAATGATATTATTATGAACTACATTCAGAGCATCAACTAGGATGAATTTTGACTATGTTTTTAAGAGGAAATTGCATTACTTAATTTCTTGATCTAGAGCATCAAAATCAGATGAATTCCAAACCATTAATTTCCAATTAAGTATATGTAGGTTACATTATGATTGACTTAACCCAAAAAGGCGTTTTGGATTTTGTTACTTCATGATTTCTATTATGAGTTCCCCGACTCCTTTGATTCCCAAAACCCCAAAAATGGCTAACGGTCCTTAGCGCCTCCCTTAAGCTTCCACCATATGACCTCCAACTAAGTCCCGAGGCCTCACCTCTGAGTGTGTTGGGATTTTTCCACTCGTGAGTTCGCGATGCAATGCTTCTCGTTTTCTCTGAAGTCCGAACATGCGACTTCCTCTCTAGATATCAATGGTCTAGAACCTTCCATGATATGATGGTCCAGATCCTTCCTTAGTGATATCAGAATTTCACGAATCAGGATTTCGCAACTCACGACTCTGAGTCACAACTTCCTCCACACTTTCGAACTCCCAAAATACCGAAATTCAAAATGCCAGATCAATGTCTCTTGCTGATCCTAATCCAAGGACTACTATCTCTCCTGAGCTTGCGAATGTTGAAAGACACTTAGTCTTATCCTCTCCATTGATCTAGTAGATCCAATGGTCCACGAAAAATCGGTGTTTCTCCCTCCGAGAATTTCAACCGACCATTTAGGTTCTCAAATACTCCTCACCAAATAGCTTGGCATCTTTCCTTCTGAGCTTGGTTTCTACGAGGTAACTTCGAACCGCATCCTTCCTTTGAAATTTACAAGTCTCTATCCCTTCTGATCTTGATTCTAGCTGCAAACGCAAGGATCCTAATGGATTCTTGCATGTAGTCCTTGCAGCCTCCACGATAATCTATGATTATATGAAATCTCCCAACTCTGCACACTCCTTACAGATGAGGTCCTTCAACTGATTCCTTGGGTTTTAAAGATCTAAGACTTCATCCTGGCCTACGCACACCTTACATGACTCTGTGTTACACCTGCACTTTCATTGGTATAAGAACAACTCTATCTCTCCTGATCTTTTCTAAGGTAAAACTCAAAAATTTTCAACACACTCCTTATGGACCTTCACTGCACTCTTTGCAAGAATTCTCAGGAAGAGAAACAATTGAAACTCATACTCTTCCTCTCACAGATTTCATACATTCACCATGAAATCATACACATAGATCATTGAAACAAATGCATAACAGAGCATATAAGCAAACTGTAAACATACCATTCAATAGATGAAAACAGTAACCACAACAACACCATGAAATTGTATCAAAGCATTTTCATATTAATCCAAGTTCCTCTGTACATGGGTTTCTATAGAAACAACTATCTTCTCATACAATTCTTACAATATTGTTTCTTCTCTTCTCTCCTCCTCTACTTCTCTATAGCCTAATTACAATGAGAATAATAACACACTACAAGGGAGTCCTCTTAAGTTTTTCCCTCCTACACCTCTAAGCTATCTTATCGAATTAAAAGATCTACAACTACTTTACATTTATTACATTAATTGCCTCCAACCAATAGATGAGACAAACACTCAAGATCTGCATATAATCCCTAAAACATTTAAGAACAATTACATCCTTCCATCTATTTCATTAATGTTTCATCTTTTATATTTCAAAACGTCTTCAAAATGCATGTTGGTGCGTATATAGCTGGCCTCCACTTGTGCTTGCTTGCGATGCTCCTGCATCATTCTCCTCTGGCTGAAAAATTCATGGGCTCCTGTCCATGAGCTCCTGCACCATCTGTCGATATTTATGGATATCTACTTCGCTCTCCCAACTGGCATCTTCAATCGGGTGTCCCTTCCACTTTATCAAATATTCAAAATATGTCTTTCTCTGGGTCTTATTGCCAACTCTCTGATCAATGATCTTTTCCATCTGCGGCTTTCCAGCTACATGCATTTGTTTGAACCACTGAATTTCCTTCTGATTCTCTGCCCCATCTATTTCATCTTATCTGTAAGGATACAAATATGCTACATTGAATACTGGTGATATGCCTACATCATCCAGAAATTCTATCTCATAAGAATTTGCTTCAAATTTTCTCAAAATCTTACACGGCCCTATCTTTTTCATCTTTAGTTTATTATATGTTCCCCTTGGAAATATTTCTTTCTTAAGGTGTGCTAAGACCAAATCTCTCACTTCAAATTGAAGCTCTCTTCTGTGTTGATCTTCTTTGCGCTTGTATTCCTGATTGGAACTCTACAACTGTTCTTTAATCCTACTGCGGAGCTCTTGCATCTTTGCTGCAAAGTCTTCCACTACATCACTTCTGAAATCGCTCTGTTATAAGTCTCTCAACTCAGATACTCCTCTTGGCTACATTCCATACATTATCTAGAATGGGATTTTTCCTGTGCTCCTGTTAGGTGAATCGTTATATGCAAATTCTGCTTGCGGCAGAATTTGATCCCATTGACTATGATGTTTATCTACTAAACTCCTCAATAAGTCCCCCAAACTTCGATTTACTACCTCAGTCTATCCATCCGTTTGAGGGTGATATGCTGAGCTAAAAGATATATTTGTCCCTAGATTTTTCCATAGTGTCCTCCAGAAATGACCAAATAGTTTGGTATCTCGATCCGAAACAATACTCTTGGGTAAAGAAAGAAGTCAAACAACTTATTTGAAAAACATATTGGCAATGTGTGTTGCATCACTAGTTTTCTGACATGGAATAAAATGTGTCATTTTTTAGAATCTGTCGACTACCACAAATATGGAATCACAACCTCTTTGTGTCCTTAATATTCCTAACACAAAATCCATGCTTACTGCATCCCATGGCCTCTCTGGTATTGGAAATGGTTGATATAACCCAGTATTCTGTCTTTTCCCCTTTGCATGATGGAAAATTATACATTTTTTCACAAACTTCTTGACATCCATCCTCATCCCTAGCCAATAATACAAACTTTTCAGTTGTGCAAATGTTTTATCATGGCCGAAATGTCCAACCAATCCTCCACTATTCTTTTCCTTCAAAAGGTTTTCTCTCATAGAACTCTTCAGGATACACAACTGATTTCCTTTGAATAGTTATACATCCTGAATTAAATATTCAATCCATTGGCTTCTGTCTCTCAAAACAAGATTCTCACATGCTTCATAAGCATCCTTAAAATCAAAATCATCTCTGCACATTTCCTTAAGGTTATCAAAACCTAAGGTCTTCACATGAAACTCCTGTAGAATAAAAAATTTCCTGCTCAATGCATCAACAACCTTGTTAGCATTCCCAAAAATGTTCTTTATAACAAAAGTAAAGTTCTGCATAAATTCAACCCATTTTTCATGTTTTTGGTTCAGTTTCTCTTGTCTGGTTATAAACTATAAGGCTTGGTTGTCACTATACAAAACAAACTCTTTCAAAACTAGGTAGTGCCTCCATTTATTCAATGCTTGTATGACTGCATAAAACTCTTTATCATACATGGAATAATTTCTTTTGGCCTCATCCAGCTTCTCACTGAAGTATGCAACTGGTCTATTGTCTTGACTTAAGACTTCTCCAATCACAAATCCACTTGTGTCACATCTCACTTGAAATGTTTTACTGAAATAGGTAGAACTAGAAATAGATGTTCAATTATCATCTCCTTCAACAACTTGAAACTTTTCTCCACTTACTTTGTCCAATGAACATATTTGTGTCTTTTCTTGACCGTTTCCATCATTGGTGCACAAATTCCACTAAAATTTCTGATGAACGTCCTGTAAAAACTGGCTAGTCCATGGAAGCTCCTGACTTCAAAGATATTCCTTGGCTATGGGCATTCTTTGATTGCTTTTATCTTTTCAGGATCCATATTCAACTCATTCTAAGATATCACAAAACCCAAATAAACAAGTTCCTTCTTCCTGAAAGATGAATTCTTCATATTTATCAGCAACTTCTCTTGCTGCAACCTCCTCATTACTAGAGTTAAATGTCTCAAATGTTCTCCCTCAGTCTTACTAAAGATCTGTATATCATCAAGATACACAATTACAAACTTCCCCATGAAATTCTTCAAGACTTCGTTCATTGATCTCAAAAAAGTACTTGGTGCATTCATCAAGACAAATGGCATGACTAGACATTCATATAGTCCTTCATTCTTCTTGAATTCTATCTTCCATTCATCACCTTCCCTCATTCTAATATGATGATATCCTATTTTCAAATCAATTTTTGAAAAAAAAAAATCTCCACTCAAGCAATCCATCAAGTCATACATCCTGGGTAAAGGAAATTTGTACCTGATGGTGATTTTTTTTATATCCCTTGAGTCTATACACATTCTCCATCCACCATCCTTCTTTGGACTCAACAATTTTAGTATAGTGCATGGAATCAAGATTTCTCTATTCAACCCTTTGTCCATCAAATCTTGGACTTGCTTCTTAACTTCTGCATTCTTCTGCAGCGTCAGTCTATACGCTACTTTGTTTGGTAAGTTTGATCTTGGTATAAGGTCAATGTAATGGCTTATAATCCTGATGGGTGACAATGAACAAGGTAAATCATCCACCACTATATCAGTGAAATTCTCCAACAGTTCCTGAATCTCCTCAGGTAGATCATTTATTGAGGTACTGATCAAAATGACTCTAGGTTTTCTCACCACAACAAACTGCATTTATTCATATTTCTTGACTTCATCCAGAAGTTCCTTCCAACTTATGAGAAGTATAGTATTTCTTGTTTCTTCTTTCACCTTCTTATATTCAATTGGCAACAACAAATGTGTCCTACCATTCTTCTCCAAGGTGTATGTATTCTTTATTCCATCATGAATAACATTTCTGTCATATTTCCATGGTCTTCCCAACAAAATATGATAGACATCCATGGGAAGAACATCACATAAGATCTCATCTATGTATCCCCCTATCTTAAATTCGACTAAACATTGTTTAGTGGCTGTTACCTGATGTCCTTTCTGCAACCACGAAACTTTGTATGGGATTTGATGTGCAACTGTCTCCAATTCTAGATTTTCCACCATTTCTGTGGATACTATATTATATATGCTTCCATTGTCCACTATCACCTTGCATACCCTATCCTTGGTCTTGCAAGCAGTTCTGAATGAACTGTTCCTCTGGACTGGATTTTCAGTCTCCTTCTCCGACTTCAAGAGAATTTTCCTCATCATTAAGGATCTTCCTCCATCTTCTGCCTCAAAATTTCACCTTTGCACTTCTGAAATGTGAGCTTCACCTCCTCCATACCTTTTCCTATTGGAACATTCAAAATATTTGTGTCCAATCTTTCCATAGAAAAAACACTTTATTTCACCTCCTCTACCTCTTCCTCTTCCTCCTGCTTGAGGAAAAGTGTTCCTATCATCATATTGTCTTCCCTATGAACTTCCTCCCCTTTTTGGGTGGTTATGAGTCTTCTTTTCTTCATCTCTGGGATTCTATACTCTGTCCTGGGCAATTGCTTTACCTCTGCTCTAACTTCTCCCTCTTCCTCTTTGACCTTGCTTTTGGGCCAATTTCTCTTCTGGCTTCAGAGAAATATGATAAGCATCTTCTACATTTCTAATTGTCACCATGCTCATCTCATCTTGGATCTCATATCTCAAGACATTCATGTATCTGGCGACCTTTTCACCATCACTCTCATGATGACCTGCTTTGATGTTTAACCTGTAAAATTCCTCAGTGTATTCCTTCACTGTCATCCCTTTATGTCTCAAATTCTTCATTCTTCGAAATAGATTGATTTGGTAATCTCTAGGTATGAATTTGGCTTTCATATTTGCTACCATCCTATCCCAACTTTTGATTCTTCATTTGCCTTTGCAACACCTGTCAGCTTGCAGTTCATCCCACCACAGTGTTGCATGTTCTTTCAGTCTAGTGACTGTGTGCTTTACTTTCTTATCCTCTTCGATATCCTCATAGTTGAAGTATTTATCCAAAGCTCTAAACCAATCTAGTAGCTCCTCAACGTCTAAGTTACCTTCATACATTGGGATGTCCATATTTTCTCTGGCACCTATTCTTGTAACAACTTTGAATAGACGTTCTTCTACAGCATCTTCAGATACAACTTCTTCTTTGACTCTAGCTTCATTCTCATTCTCGGTCTCATTGATATCTCAAGTATCAGGTGCTTTCCTTTGTGATGTCTCCATAGCATCTAACCGAGCACAAAGTTCTCTCATTTCCCTTTCCACGGCTGGATCAGGCATTAGTATTTATTGACATCTTCTTGGCAGCATTGATTCAATCTTTCCATGCAGAATTCAATCACAATTGTCCTCTGTCTTCCCTCTACCAAAAACAAAGTTCTAAGCTCTGATAGCACCTGACGCAGCACCCCACTTTAGCAGGGCCTGCTAACCTCCCGGTATTTGGATCTTCGAATATCTCTAAGATGAAATGGCTCTTTGGTTCCCACTGGAACCTTCAGTGTGTATAAAACCACAGGTCCTTCTTAGAAGTTACGCCTGCATGAACAAGCACTAGGTGAAAACCTCCACTCCACGTGACTGTCGGCACAACCATTGACTTAACCTGAAAAGGCGTTTCAGATTTTGCGACTTACACGATTTCTATTGTGAGTTCCTTGACTCCTTCTATTCCTGAAACCTCAAAAAGGGCTAACGATCATTAGCTTCTCCCTTATGCTTCCGCCATATGACTTTCAACTAATTCCTAGGGCCTCCCTTATGCTTATAACATAAATGTTTTTAATTAGGGCCTATTTTGAACTTTAGGAAGGGAGAAAAATCAAGCCATGTAGGGTCATTTTAATCCATCAATTGAAAAACTATATGTCCCCCATAGAAACATAATTCATTTTTACTTGGTACACATCATAACATATATGAAAATTTAGGGAGGCATGCGTCATAGAAGATATGGCTTGAAACACACTGAATATGAGAGTTAATATTATTGACAACCTATGTCCTATATTGCACATGGCCTATTAATGATGTTCAATTTTTACCACTACCAGAGCCCCCATACTAGGACTTGAGGAAAACACCACTAGGGCAGACCCAATGAAATGTTAAATAAATAATTTTTACCAAAAACTATTTTAATATAAAAAATCCAAACATAGGCCAAACATTAGCTTTTAAAAAAACTACATGCTTGTATAGACAAACTAATTCTTTTGTGTATATTACTATATGTCCCTACAAGGACATAATAAATAACAATACTCCATTGAGGAAAATAACTGAAGTACTTTAAAAAGTGATGAAAATACAACAAATATGACAAAGTCTATGCTTTTATTTCTTCCTCAAATGCAATAATCGATATATTACATTCATAGCATGACAAAAATATTGGAAACATTATGAAAAAGGTTGGACTAGTTTTACCTAGCCTTTCCCCAAAGTTATAAACAATTTACAAGTTAAAGATGAAATCAAAATATGAAGAAAAATGAGCAAGCTTTAGGTAAAAATTTACAAGTTTTACCTTGTCTTGCCTCAAAGTTTTCAAAACTTTATAATTCAAAGATGAAATAAAAATAAAGAGAAAAATGAGCAAGCTTCTATTTCAAATGAGCATTGACCCTCCAATTTGAAAATGATTATGAAAATATTAAAATATTAGAAACAACCAAATAGATTGTATCAGAATAAATAAAAAATTAAATTACTTGTACACCTCTAACTTAGAGGAGGAAATCTCTTTCTGGAATGATCTTTAGACCTCTATGGGTACTCATGACATCATTCAATGATGTCATATCCAAGAGAATATAAGTAGATTGCAATATGAGCTCAAATTTCCCCTGAAATAATTAGCCAAATCTTGGTAATACCTATGTTTTCCACATTTTCATCCCCTTTTTATCGGGCTTTATATGGAAATGAAGCAATTCATAGTTAAAAACTGCTTTTATATATTAAAGTAATAAACATTTAGTTTTTCATCCCCTTTTTATCCCTTTATAGGTAAATGAGGTTGTTCATAGTTACAAACTGCTTTTATAATTAAAACAAGAGTGACATAGCAACAATTTCCTTGTTGCTTTTAACAATGAATTTTACGAAAAAAAGGAAGGTTGAGAGAGGCACTAAGACATATGTGGAAAATTGATTAGGAAATATGTGGCAAATTGATTAGGATAATAGAACAACTATTTATACTATGCTATTACGAAACTATTAAGAGTTAAAATACATCTAATTTTGAGCTAGCTAAGATCATGGCTCAAAGGTCATGTTATTTAGATACCCATGTTCTCACTATGCCTTGGGAGTATTTCATTAACAACTTATAAATATTTGATTCCCTAGTTCATCTACTCATAACAATTCAATGATCTATAACACTCTCCAAATCATTGCCCCCCAAAAGTGTATGAATAGTAAAAACCCATTAGTACAGATTTTCTATCATTTAAGGAAATAATTCCCTACCCATAGGGGTGTCAGCTCACTAACAGATAGATACCTTACCTTGCTCTTTTAGATCCTCAAACATTGAATAGTATCAATCAAGATTGTCAAAGGTGATAATTATTGTTACTTAGGAGTTCAACATAGCTCTAGGTTATAGGTGCATGTCTGTATTTATTTCCATTTACAAGTTCTCCATTTATATCCCTAATCTTCAACTAGTCAAGGAGATTGGTGATGCCATTTGAGATGACATTTATGAAAAATATTCTTTACATCACATGTATTTTAAATTCAATATTCTAATCACTTAGGCCCACAAGTTTTTATTGGTAAGGGGAATTTGATGCAAGGGCATTGTTGATAAGAGAAAAGGAATTTGTGCATCTAGGCACAAAAGGAGAGTATGTGCTAACATGTATTAGATTTTACATATGTGTGCAAGGTAGAAATGAGAAATATCCAAACAAGATATGTAGAAGGAAGTCAACAAAAATGAAGGTTGGGAAAGTCATAACTAAGGATGGTGCACAATAAATAGGTTCAAGAGTAGGATGCATAGAAGAAGGTTTTGCACATGAAGGTGTGCAATGTAGTTGAACGAATTCATGAGGAATACTAATAGTAATTTATAAAACCATCAAGAAGGAAGCCTTTTACAACCTACATATGGATGTGTTATTTATATGTTAGTGGTGGAGACATATATAAAGGTGGATATATTGAAGGATATTAGGTTGGATGACATCATTAATCAGGAGACTCACACAATATGAGAGGACACAAGTAAGAAGAGAGATTAAAATAATAAGAAGAATATTGGTGCAAAGAAGAAGGTTGAAGGTTAATTTACATGGATTGATATCTTTGATAGTTGTAGAGTCTAAAATTTCAAGTAAGGCGCTAAGGTGCAAAGTCATTTTATATGTAAATATGATTTATTAATGAGATTGAGTGGACTAGTTTTGTGATTCCCTCTCTATCAATGACATTCATGAATATTTCTTTTCCACCCTTATACACTATATATTTACTATATTTTTGTATTTTGTTGTATAACATGCATGGTTTTGTATATCTCTTAGGATTGGCTCACATAGTGAGATAAACAAGGGCCCCATTTGGAATTCCTTGCATCAACGAGTGTGATTAGAAACAATAAGGAAATGACATAGGGTAAAACTACACTCATGTACAAATGATTTTTTTCTCACTTTGTTATACTCTCCAAGAGATTTATGCAACTCTTCCCCTAAGCACTTGGCTCTTATGATATCTCCAATATATTTATGAAAATCTTCCCATAAGGAATTGGCTCCTATGATATCACTTGGTTAGTCTAGAAGTCATTCATGAAGTTATTTTTTTAAATATAGGAGGCATGCAAAAATTCCTACACTCATGTGGGTTGAAGTAGATTGGAATTCTTTGTTTGAGGTTCCTTGCACTTGTTTTCCTTCAAGTTGAAGTGATATTATATCTTTACAATTGAGTGAGTTTCATCCAAATCATGTTGTTTCTTTCTTCTACATAAAACAACATTCTTCCACAAACTAGTACTTAGGACTCATGATTGTTTTTTTGTGGAATGCATTTTAATAGAAAGTTTTATTAGTATCAATTTTCTTATTTCCCCAAGCTTATATATGTGGATTTTTTTTTTCTTATTATCTTCTTGATTGTCTTGAATACATTATAAAGATTTATTTTATATGAAAACACTTGGTTGTTCTTACCTTTCTTTTACATTGAATATATCAAACAACAACACCATTTACTAAAACTCAATAAAAAAATATAGTGCGATAGATGGAATTATGAATAATCATTAAAGAAACAACACCATTTACTCCATAAGAACCACAATATACCATTAAACTAACAACATATATGGATTTATGAATAGCCATTAAAACAACAAAAGATAAGGAAAATATGAGAGATAGCCAAAATAAATAAATAAAAATCCAAAAACAAAATCATATACCAAAATTAAAAAAAGGTTAAGATAGATATACAAAACCTCTTGTCACTGTGTATGTTAACACCCTTCATATTTATATTCAGAAGCATAAACATTGAAAGATGCATTTATTTATATGTAACAAATAGTAATAATGATAATCGAAGAATCTACAACTAATCTGATAAAAGTAACTAACTTTTGAGAAAGAAAACATGATGAACTTACCTGAGGTCCTATGTTCGAAGTAGATCCACAGCTTGAAGTGATTTCACTTATTCACAATTGCTTCTTCTGAAACCTTCAAAAGCTTGTGCACACAATACTACAAGAAAAATTAGTTATACTGATAACTAACTAATCAACTTGATCAAATGTAGAAAGATTGATTGTGATTAGTATTGTAAACATGTAAGCATTCGACAATGATGAATCACATATCATTAACACTATATATCGAAGGATTGTTCATCTCGAATGTGACGACCTGAATAATATTCTCTTGGTTTTGAGAATAATTTATTGGAGTCGTCTGATCTTGGATCAAACCTCCCTCTATCTGAAGGAGCAACCACGAAATCAACATTGACTATTTTGTTGCTCTGTTGGATTGAGAGAGGTTTTCTCTAAGATTAAACAACTCCAATAAATTTTTCTCTATTGAATAGGGCCAAACACGTGAAGGCGGAAGCTCCTATGCCCCCCCCCCCCTCACATCACTCTCAATTCCCCAATACCCAATCTATATTCTAATAAAAAATGTGCATAAAAAATATTCAAAATTGATAAAAACTGATTCTAAAGCTATAAATGAGTTTTATCATTCAATGGCATATGTCATAAAAACAAGTTTTTATAAATGCAATTTATCATCCAAAGTATGTTCCAAATGTACTAGCTATATAATATACATCGATCTGTCTTATAAAATTATTATACATGATAAATTTGTTTTAGTCGTCTTTAGTTTTCTATTCTAGTTCTTAAGTAATTCATCACCCTCCATGTCTTCTTTTTCTAGGGGCTCTTCAACAACTGATGTTGCTTCCAACCTCTCATGTCGAGCATGCCTAGTCTCGTACCCACGACGTGGAGGTTGATTTAAGGGGCCATCACCTACAAAAAAAATATATTAAATTAATATGGCTAATTTTTAAATATAATTGAAGAGTTCATTAATATTAAAAAAAAACCTCTGCAATATAATTATTTACCTAGTCCACTAGTGGGCATCATTGGAATGACTGGCCTGTATTCCTGATATTCAGGTTGAGGAGGCTCAACTATGACATTCTCTAACATTGAAATTACAAAATCTATAAGGACAAAACCATAAATGTATAAGTAATAAAAATTAGAAGTAGAAAATTTATAAGAATGAAACTATTAAGTATATGATTAATATAAATCCATTTTACTGTTGTGGGCCTCAGTCATAGAAATATCGTTGGGCTGCACCCCATTGGGATGGGGATGCTTAGGAGCACCATGATCTTCTGGCTGTGTTGCACTATCAACACATTGTTGTCCAATACTAATGCTTTTGTTGATAATGTTGCTCCCCTTATTAAAACAAAGTAATACATTAAATTTATACACGATATCAAACATTTATGTATTTTATAAGTAATTAAAGGTTAATGCAGACTGATTTTTATTTACCTTATCCCACAAACTGGATCTTGGGGTTTTTCCCATGCTTTTCCTATGATCAACACCATCTTTATAGAATAACTTGTAACCAATTCAAAGGTATTCCTCCATGGTTTCAGTTCCAAAGTCATCTCCCTGCATTGCATAAGATTATGTATTTTTAATGTTATTGGATGCAATTACCTGGAAGTTGTAAGGTGATACAAATAATATTGTTAATATGTTTGGGAAATTACGATTCGTGACTGTAACCTTGAGTAGCCGCCCTGGCCTAGCCTGTGCTATCCATGTTTGGAAATCCTTTCTATGGTTGCCTATGAAGTGTCAGGAAACCTATCATCAAAAGTTTCAAGTATGTTTTATACCACACTTTTATTTAGATATAAAGAAAATTAAAGGTATTGAAATCAAAATATTGTAATTTACCTTGGGGTACCAATTATTTGTTCTCTTATTTTTCTTAATTTCTTTTCTTTTGCTTCATCAATGACTGCCTTCCACTCCCTCTCTGGAATCAATGGAGGGTTCTTATACCTAGTGTTGACTACCAAGTTTCGTCTATACACATCCCTCATATATTTTAAATATTCTCCCACTGCAGAGGCGGCCACTTTTTTATTGAAGGTCTGTACTCCAAAGAGACCTTCAAGATAATCCAAAAGTTCATTTTTAGGTTCGAATTATGGAAATTCCACCTTGTGCGTACTATTGCCCCAAAAATCAGCAAGGCCTTGCTCTCTAGGTGCCTATAAAAAAGGTTGTTTCCTACATTGAAAAATATATGATCATTAATTTAAAAATAATAATATCGATGATTTATCTTTGAGATGGACAACATGAAATAGTTAAAATATGAAAAACTACCTAGAAGTCTTATTTGTTTTAATGGAAGTCTGTTATCATCAACCAAAAATATTCATGGAAGGGTCCACGTGCTAGTCACACAGGGGGATGATTTTAGGGGCTTAATTTCGCTCATGGGATAATTTTCCATGCTTTTTCCCAAAAAAAGATTTTCTATTCTAAAATTGTTTTTCCCAAATTCTATACGATAAAATTATTTTACCTTAAAAATCACCAAAATTTTATACAAACTATATAAAATGCTTATAAATTTGAATATTTTTACAAAAATATCGCCAAACATTTATAGTTGGCATATGAAGGATTACTAAGATTCACCAAGGTTTATACATTTTATAATAAATTTCCATCCTTAAAATCATCCCTGGTCACACATCTAGCTCCAGGAAATGCACCCATATCAACCACATCATTAACCTTATCTCTTTCACCATCTCTACTAGATATTGGTCGTTGTGTGGATGTCTGGCAGTTTGTGTCATGGCTTACATTTAAAGATGTGGAATATGGAGAAGTAAACAATATAGAAGCTATATGATGGCCCGTGTTAGGACTCTATGGTGTCTCTATAACACTAGTATTACCGACACCGGGCTGAACATGATCCAAATATCTCTATATAAGAAATAAAAAGTTTTTTCGTTATATAATGTAAAAGTTAAAAAACAAAATATCATAATTGAACTTGTCAATACATAAAAAAACCACTTTAAATTATGGTTATTACCCGATATTTCCTAAGTTGTGTCATAACCAGATCAGTCATTTCTATGATGTCTATAGTTTGAAATGCACGGTCTAACAAGATAGTAATTTCCTTGTTCTATTTAATGATCTTTTTTTTAATCATTACCATTGGATCAGGGGATGAATACAACTCCTCGTCAGGGAAATCATGATCATCATGGCCTGTAGACCACATACTTCAATAAAATCAATGTTATTTATGTTCTATAAATAAATGAAATAACTAATCGTCACACAAATAAAATTATATAAACAAATAATAAAATTCATGTAGAATCAAAGTTGAATTTGTTAGTCGTTTACATGTTCTGCGATTGCCCCTTTTCCACGATCATCTTGCCACATTAAAATATAATTAGAACCTCAAAACATTTAAAATATTGTTAACGATAACAAAAAACTTATTGACACACAAATAAAATTATATAAATAAATAATAAAATTCGCATTAAGTTTAAATCAAAATTGTTAATCCTTTACATGTTCTGGGGCTGACACATTTCCACGATCAACCTCTGACATTATTATAAAATTGGGACCATAAAATATTTCAGACATTATTAAAGATGCAAAAAATATAATACAATAAGTATAGGTTTCTTAAAGAGGTGTTACATAAGTCGATGTTTCTATTCGATTCAAATGGTAATCCACTAATAACTCTTCCCTGAGAGATATCTTTTTTTATCGTGCACATGACTACTCGATTCCCTTCCTGTCCCTCATATATGCAATCCAATTGCTTGTTTTTTGTCCTAGGACATGTGTTGTTTATAAACCCTATGATATTACCGGAAGCTTTGGGCCTTCCATTAATATAGATAGTGGCTTCCTTGTTTTTATCATTGTTTATTAGTTGTATATAATTTGTGGTGAGTGCATATTTTCGCATACTTTGCATGTACCATACCACCCACATCCAATCATTATAATTGTAACACAGTCCAACGTAGTCCATCAATTCAATTACTGTATTGTATTTTACAATTATTCCATCCATGGAAAATAGCCCCAGGTCATGAAGGGAGGATGGTGCAATGTGATATTGTTGAAATAATGTAACTGCAAAGTGTATTCTTATTATTATTTGATATATTATTCATTGGATCAATCCCCATTGTGGATTGATCATGTCGGCTATTGTATAAGGACCAAATCCCCTTTTGTGTATTGGTCATAATGTAATTGTAATAGGCAAAATAAGAAGTTGGCCCTAGAATATATTTAAGAGGCCCCAGAATATAATAAAGGTGGTTATAACCACCCAGTTTGAGAAGCCAGCCCTGCTAGTGAAGAGACACTTCACACATGCCAGATTTGTATAAATAAGGAGGCTATCGCCTCACTTAGACACACAACTAACTTGCTCATTAAGAGACAAGTTTCAGAACTGCAGTTGGAGAAGAAGGAGAGAGAGTGGCGCATCTTTGGGAGAGGATATTTTGTATTAGCTTAAGTTATCTCTTGGCATTGCATTGGCTATCTATAATAAGGAGGTTTTGTTGGGTTTTCTTCCCCTAGAGGGTTTTCCAGGATAAATGTTGTCTCTTGTGATTGTGTATTTCTCAGTGATCTTGTCTTATGTTGTTGTTATCTATTGAAATGCAAAGAACTATAATAATGGCTTAAAAATTAACATGGTATCAGAGCCAAGCTGAAGAAAGCATCTTTCACAAGAGTGAAAAATGTCACTGTTGTCATACATGAAAATTAGGGACTTTTGATGGTGAAGCTTTTCATCCCTAAAACCACCTAGAAAAGTGCACCCTCCCCCAAGGATTACTTTGGCACTCTCAGTGCACCTTTTCAGTGGCTAGATCTCCCGAAAATTGAAACCCTGGTTTCAAAAAGTATCAGAAGTACCAAAAAACCAGTGTACCAGAAGTACCAGAAGTACCAGAGTACCAGAGGTACTAGAAAACTAGAAGCACCAGTCCAGAAATCCATAGATCAAGTTTGGAGGAGAAAAAGTTGGATTTTCTTAGATCCAAAAACACCAGGCTACTTGCCTCAGCCAAGAGCACCTCCTGGTAAGTTCATAATTTGATTTTGAGCATTTTCATTTTGCAGTCATTTTCCTAGATCTAGGTAAAAGATGTCTGCAAGCAATAAGATTGTTGACAAGATGGAAGGTGTGGAAAACTTTCATTCCTGGAATTATAGGATTGGACTCGTTCTTGAAGAGAATGACCTAGCAAAATTCGTCAAAGGAGAAATTTCGGAACCCGGCGATGCTGCAGAAAAAGCCAAGCATCAAAAGGGCACAATCAGGGCCAAAAGAATCATTGCAGATTCAATCAAAGGCCACCTGATTCCTTATGTGTCATCTAAGAAGACTCTAAAAGAAATGTTTGATGCCTTGACCAGACTGTATGAAGGAAAGAACATAAGCCGGAAGATGAATCTAAGAACTCAATTGATGAATACAAGGATGCAGAAAGGAGAAACAATTCATAAATATTTCTCCAGAATCTCAGAATTCAAAGAATAGTTAGAAGCGATTGGAGATACCATATATGAAGACAAACTCATAATGATGGCCCTAAATGGTCTCACAAGACCTTGGGATGCATTCATCCAAACGATATGTGCCAGAATGGAGAAAATGAAGTTTGATAGTCTATGGGAAGAATGCATCCAAGAAGAAGCAACAGTAGCTAACCCCGAAGTGCTACTAGCAAGAGATGATGATCAATCCATAGCTACTCACACCAAAAGAGGAAGGAAGAAACCCTACTTCGAAAAGGAGACTAATAAAGAGCCTCAACCGCCAAAACAAATTCAATAATAAAGAATCTCATCCAAGGAGATTTCAGAAGAAAGGACAACGAAAGGAAAGAGATTACTCATCTGTACAATTCTACCATTGTGACAAGATGGGACACATTGTGAAATTTTGTCCAGCCAGACGAGAAGAATACAAGAGAAAACATAAGAGGCACCATGCCCATGTAGTCGAAGATGAAGAACCACCCGCAAAGATGATAAGAGAGTAGATCAAAGACCATGTCTTAATCTCGGCCCTCTCAGGATCTGT
>ML778661.1:469653-492199 GCA_009831015.1 Picea engelmannii | reverse complement strand
ATCATCTTGGCAAGCTATGTATTCCACAGGGTGAAAGAATCAACATAATAAGAGAAGCCCATTCTTCTCTTATTGCTGGTCACTTTGGTGTAGGCAAGACGGTGGCTAATTTGCAAAGGTACTGCTATTGGCCTAAAATGAATAAAAGTGTTTCGAGATATGTTCGAGGATGTTCGTTATGTGCCACAAGCAAACATAGAAATCGAAAGTTGGGTTTGTATACTCCACTTCCGGTTCCTTCTCATCCTTGGGAAATTATTTCTATGGACTTTGTAGGAGGTTTACCTATGTCTAAAACAAATCATGATTATCTTTATGTTGTGGTTGATTGATTTAGCAAAATGTGTATTTTGATGCCTTGTAAGAAGAAGGTTACAACTGAGCAAATGGCACAAATGTTCTTTCAAATGTTTGGGTACATTTTGGATTGCCTAAATCCATTATTTATGATCGAGATTCTCGATTTATTGGGAGCTTTTGGTCGAGTTTATGGGCACTCATGGAAACCAAACTAAAAAAGAGCATAGCTTTTCATCCGCAAACCGATGGTCAGACAGATGTGGTAAATAGAACATTGGTGCATCTTCTTCGTGGTTATTGCAACAAACATCCTAAACTTTGGGATGAGCATTTACACTACATTCAACATGCTTACAATCGAGCTAAGCACTCATCAACTCAAACATCGCCATTTGAAGCATGTTTTCGATATTTTCCCAAATCTCCTTTAGATTTTATCTTTGGGAAGGATATTGTTATTGATAGTCAATATGACATTGATAGGGCAGAAAATTTCATTGAACAAATTTAGTCGATACATCAAATGGTGCAAGAGCTGTTGGAAAAGAGTCAAGCCAAGTACAAGACAAGATATGACAAGCATCGTGTTGATCATAGTTTCCAAGTTGGAGATGAAGATTGGATTTACATTAGTAAGGAGAGGCTTAAAGGAGAAGTTAAAAAACTGAAACCAATTTGATATGGTCCTTTCAAGATTCTTGACAACATTGGTAACAATGCCTTCTGTTTAGATTTGCCTCCTTATATGCAAATGTATGCAGTTGTTAATGTTGAGAATTTGAAATTGTATGAGCCTCCTCTGATTGATGATCAAGGAGAACATGTTTGGATTCCTTCTATAGATGATTTCTCCCTAGAATATCTTACAGAACTGCATGATGACACAATCCTTGACAGGAGAATGAGAACTTCAAAACGAGGAAATGTGGAATATCTTCGAATTGGTCTTAAAGGCACAAATCCAAGCAAAGCCAAGTGTATTGAGGTTGGAAAGGTGAGGGAACTATACCCTCATCTTCAGATAGACTGAAAATAGTCTTTTGGAGGTCCAAAATCTTTCCAATGGGGAGGTGTGATCCAGGGGATCAAATTTTGCTAAAAATTCAAAGTGCTTGGAATCACTTCAAATTGAACAAGAATGTAGGCCTCGTCATCACAAACCCAACGCAACTCATTTGGGTTCAAACGGACGTCGGATGTGAGAGATATCGCGTTATGTTCAAAACGACAAACAGGCAAAAAAAAATGTGTTGACTGTACAATCCGTACAGTCCGTACGGATGCTGACATGGCAGGATCGTACGACACGTTGTAGAGTCATACAATGTCATCAATCCTAGGAATGTAACCTGGTCTTATGTGTATACAATGTAACCACGGAACGCGCCTTTCCGACCGTTTAAACCTTTGGCCCTTTGTGTATATGCACGCGGTCATATGGTGCTTCACATGCCCACGGTCCTAGGCAGTTAGGGGCTAGCTGCGTAATTGTCCTACAGTTCGCATTGTTGTGCGGTTGCACCTGGTTCTAGGTTTTAACACATATATGCGCATGGGGCCTAGGTTGACGAGCAAAAGGTGCATTTTGGCAATCCAGAGACAACAATTTTGAAGGGGACCTTCTAGGAAGCCTATCTTCTTCAATTTTTGGCCAAACGAGGTGCTGAAAAAGCCCAGCTAGGGGTTTTTGGACGTTCTGAAGCCATTGGAGCCATCTATTTGGTGTTTTGAGCATTGTAAAGAACATATTTTAGCACTTTGAGTAATTAATACAAAAGATCCATTGGAAGTTGGACCAGGAGATGTAGCCCAAGAGAGGGGTGATCTCCTTTATCATTTGTTGTGTTATGTGTTTTCTGTTCACTGTTATTTGCTACTGTTTATATGCATATTAAATGTGTAATTTCTATAAAAGTTGTGTTTGCAAAATTTATCCATTTGCATAAGAACACTTGAATTAAAACTTGCAAATATTTTCAAGAATACAAGTCTTCATCATTTTTAGATCAATTTCAAACTTACTTTTATGCTAATTTTGAGTGACGAAATATTGGTTCAAAATCCCCTAAGTGTGCGTGGAAGATTTCAAGTGAAAGTAATTGGTGATTTTGATTTCATATATACACCCCTCATAGTGTGATAGCTTACTGAAGTGATTCTATAAGAAGTATCCCCCCCACAAAAAAAATATGTGAAATAAAATTCTATAAGATGATAAGAGAATGAGATGAGGAAGAAGAGAGAAAGAGGAAATATTTTCCACTACATTTATCATTGAGAAGGCATTGATTCAATGTTTTATTATGTCATCCAGAGAATGTCCAACGACAAGAGGAAAAGGGAATTCTTATCATGCAAACAAATGACTATTCATGGGGCCCTTAGAGGATCAAAAGTCCACTCCAAGGGTACGAAATGATTATGCTTCTTATAACATGAGAGGCTTAGGGAGTGTCTACAAAAGAAACTATGTTAACCAAAATTGTAGAAAGAAATAACATAAACATTATTTTGATTCAGAAAATAATTATGGTGGTTGTTAGGGAAAAATAACTGCTATTGTTTACTCTTCATGGTCGGAGTTTTGAAGCTCTCAATATAGAGGGGAAATATAGGGGGTTGTTGGTAGGATGGCATAAGTCCCTTCGATTCAAGAGCATCTCCTTTATATATAATACCACCAGTCTTGAGTTGTTCTCCCCATGTTTAAATTCAATTTTCAATTTTATTAATGTCTATGGACCTTTTTAGTCTAGGGAAGGTTTGTGGGATTCCTTTTTTGGGAACATGGATTTGAGAAAGGATAATTTAATCATGGAAGGTGATTTAAATATCACCTTCATCCTAGGTAGATGTGGGTAGGAGATAGAAGGATGGACCCCATGACTAAATAACTCCTACAAAATATTGATGATGAGTGTCTATGTGACATAGATACCTTGACTTTGAAACCCACCTAGAGAAACAATATGTTGGGTGCAAAGGTTATCCCCAAGAGAATCAACAAATTCCTTGTGGTTGAATTTTTTTTTGTCAATATAGATATAATTAGTACATATATAGGAGAAGCAGGTCCCTTTGACCATGTCCTTATTTTCCTACAAGTGGGGGATATTACTCCAAAAACCACATGTTCTTTTAAGCTCAATTCACATTGGTTGAAGGAACTTGAGTTCAAAGACCTAGTTTGAAATGAATGAAAATGTTATGCTAGGTTGATGGTGGATTTTTCAAAGTTGCTCTTGTTTTTTGAAAATCTAAAAAGAATCAAAACGAATCTAGAAATTCAAGAACCCCATGCGCTGAACAGTACCTAGACCTCATGCTTTTTTTATGACAGATGTAGTAAGCATGAACGTAGTTGGAACTAACTACTTAAATTTGACCATTTGTCTAGGGTTGAAAAAATGTAGAAAAGAGTTATTAACAACCTAAAATGTTCCACAATGATTTCCAAAAGAGATTGAGAAATTGAGAGTTGTGATCATAAACAATGGCCAAAAGTAAGACAAAATTACTCCCTACGGGTTAAAGTAAGAGTTTGATAATTTTAGAGGCACCAATAGTGTTGTGGCAAGTTACGAATACTAGATTCTTTGAGAATTTTTATAGTAATTCAAAGATTCAATCATGTTTGCATTGGGTGGTAGGATAACCACTAACAAAATACATGAAGGGAATTGGCAATGGTTGTTACAACCCAATCTCTTTGTTTGTAAGTTTTATTTGACCACAATGTGAACATGTCCTCTTATATGTTAAATTTGGTAGCATCGACAGTCATTCTCCAATGAGAGGCCATATGGGACACCCTAAGGCTAAACAGGGAGATTTAGAGAATCGGCCAGTCTTTTGAGGTATGGAAAAAATCCAAGGGGAATGTACAACCTGTGTGAGTCAAACCAAGAGTCAAGACAAACGAGATGCTATATGATCTTGTGAGTCTAGCCAAGGTAAAGGAAGAAACCTTGTAAGTCTAAGACAAAAATCGAGATGCAAGTCTAATGAAAATTCCAGGGGGAACGTACAACCTCTGTGAGAATAGAAAGACTAGTGCAAAATTCAGGGGGAACGTACAACCTCTGTGAGTCTAGTCAAGCCCTGTGAGCCATAAGAAAAAGTCAGGGCATCAAGAAAAAGTTAGTTTGAACGTAAAATTCCTATGAGCTAGAAATAAACATGTAGAGGCTATGTAGATGATAATATTTGAGTGAAAATATTGTTTTAATATAATGGAAGAAGGAGAAAACAACTAACTACATTCAGAGCATCAAATAGGATGAATTTTGATTGTGTTTTTTAGAGGAAATTACAATACTTAATTGCTTGATCTAGAGCATCAAAAACAGATGAATTCCAAACCATTACTTTCCAATTAAGTATATCCATGTTACAGATGAAATGAAAAATAAAACAGGAAGACACATACACAAGAGAGAATCACACACTTCAGATCATCAACACAAGAATCTCTGGTAAGAGTAGCTATGTACTTCTGACTGATATTCCATTAAAATTTTCATAAAATTACAAAGATGCTCAAAAAGATGTCTCTTCTACGCTTTTCCAACCCTTAGTACATACAAAATTACAAAATATAAAGGCCAAAACTCTTCCCCAAGCTGAGGAGGTCTAGCTCAACCCTTATCCTATAGTTTGGTTTTAGTTACATTGAAAATAAGAACTAACTACTAAAATATAGAAGTCAACTTATTACATTAAAAGCATCATAAAAACTTTCACAAATAAGACATCTAACTCTCTGTCTTCATGCCATTGAGATCTGAAGTCATTATGGGTGATCTGGTATAGATGGAGATGCTTTGAGGTCTATTTGGATCATGACATGGCTTCCTTGTCACAGATTCACACCGTGTGGATGTAGTTCATTATGCAACTGAGTTCTTCAACAATTGCGTAGCGAGTGCCCTATTTCCATTTTCTTCACTTGTTTGACCTAGAGATAACACCTAATGATCGTTCAATGATATCTAAACTTATAGGAATATAATATGGATCTTTTGAAACATTCACCATTCTTTAAAACACTGAGTTTCCCATCAAAACTCAAAACCTTGGAGGTTGTAAGGTTACAAAATAAGATTTAGTTTCATGATGATATAACTTGTACATATTCCTATGATGAAGTAAATTTTATATCACCTTCAAACTTGCTTATCTAATCTAATATATGTCATCCAATCTCATCCAATCGATTTGGATGATGATATGGCTGCCCTGTCATAGTTGCACAACGTTTGGATGTAGTTTGTTGTGCAATTGAGTTCTTTAGCACTTACGCAAAAAGTGCCTTGTTTCCATTTTATTCATTTGTTTGACCTAGAGATAGCACATAATGACCATTCAATGATATCTAAACTTAGAGGCATACAATATGGGGCTCTGGAAACATTCACCATTCTTCAAAACACTGGTTTTCCCATCAAAACTCAAAAACCTTGGAGGCTGTAAGGTTACAAAATGAGATTTATTTTCATGTTGATATAACCTGTACATATTCCTATGATAAAGTAACTTTTATATCATCTTCAAACCTTCTTATTTCATCCAATATGTGTCTGCCATGATGAAATCCATTTCTGCAAAAAATGACACTTACAACACTTGCGCAATGTGCCCATGCTGCGCAAGTTTTGTTTCTTTCTTATCTTCAATGCTAACTGTCATAGTCTGCACTTTGGGTTTTCTAGGTTATGTATATGATGTAACTAATTTCAGCACACTATAGCTTGCAAGTTTTCATAATAGATTCAAAATTAGGGTTTGGGTTTTATCCCCCTGCATATGATGACAAACTATAAAAAAGGATAAGAATTAATATTGCCAGTTCAATGATCTTATAATTCAACTACTTCTACAAGTAATTCTAAATTTCACGTAGCCTCATGATCAATCTTAATTTGTTGTAGTCTTTACCTTAGAGCTTTGTTTTATTTCTTTAAATAAAATTTCTGTTGGTAAATTTTCTTGAGCTGCTTGTGCAAAGGTAAATACCTTTTTACAATTATTTTGTTTTTATCAATGGCCTCATGGCATTGGTTAATTATTTCAAATGAATCATTAATGTGTAATCTTTGTTCCTCCCTCAATTGGATGATAGTATCTTGTGCTTCACTTAACTGAGTTTTTAGCCTCATAATTGTACTCTCACCTTCTCTAGGTGAGGTTCCTAACTTTAAAATTGATGTAGGATCATCATCTATTGAGGGTTATATTTCATACTTTTTCATTAAATACAATTGCTTGATTGTACTGGTGCAGAAGAAGGATGGGACTTGGCAAATCTGCATTGATTACAGAGCCTTAAACAAAATCAAAGTCGTGAATCACTACCCCATTCCTAGGATTGATGACCTTCTTGACCAACTCAAGAGGGAAAAGTTCTTCAAAAAGATTGAGTTAAAGTATAGCTACCACCAGGTTCCCATCGAACCAACTAATGTATGGAAGACAACCTTCAAGTCTAAGGAAGGTCTCTACGAATGGATAGTCATGCCCTTTGGCTTAACAAATGCACCATCCACTTTCATAAGGTTGTTGGATGATGTATTGAGACCCTTCACCAACTCCTTTGTAGTGGTATATTTGGATGACATCCTCATCTTCAACAGAATGTGGAAAGAGCACATGCAACATATTCAACAGGTTTTGAGAACTCTACGGAAGCACAAGTTGCATGCAAACTTGGAAAAATGCTCTTTTGGCATGAACATGGTCCAATACTTGGGCTACATTGTTGATGAGCATGGGGTACACGTTGAAAGATCCAAGTCATCCATGACTGGCCAGCTCTGATGTAACATACCTAGCCACCCAGAGGCTGGGTACGCTACCTGCAATCCCACCCTCAGACTTGTTTCTCTTACATATACCTTCTTTAGTCATTAAGGATGAATAAGATAACAGATTTAACAACATGCACAACAATATCCAACAAGCATGCATAATCTAAAGATTATGTTAAATGATAATTAAATATACATAGTGGAAATACATTCATACATAGGTATGGATATCACGATAGAGAGCACTTATCTTTATGAAATATGAAACCAACTGGATGTAGACCAAGGACGTTCCACCCAACCATATACACTGCTGCTCCAAATCTCAATAGCAGTGTCACCCTCGAGCTAGGGCTATGAATCCACAAGGATGGTTCCAGAGTGTACTTGGGTTCCCAAACCATTAATCTCTCAATCTCTCATATATGTCCCAACACCAATAAAAATCCAAGTACCCAACTCTCTTCTACCCAGCCTGTGCCACCCGAGAGAATGGACCTCCAGCCTTCTTTGCCACGCATTCCCTCAGGCAGTCCTTCTCCTTCCTGCTAGGGCTTCCAACACAACTGGTCGAGAATCTCAATGCTGGAACTCTTAGGACTCACAATTGTGAGAAAAAAAAGGGCACAAGACAATGAATTTCATACATGCAGGCCCCAGGTCACAACTGGATCACACTAACGACCACTACAACCAACTATCCCATGGATAATTCTTCAACAAATCCATTTCCTTTCACTTTTCCAGCCAAGACGTAGGTGAGGATGGGTTTATGAATGGGTTAGGGAGTGCATGGGAGTGTGTGAGGGAAAAATGAGTGAGTGAATGAGAAATCAACAACCAAGTCATCAGTCCAACTCCCCCATTAGACCAGAGGTGGGTTTAAGTAACCTCATGGGGAAAAAAAGAACCTCCTGGCCTTCCCCAATAATTTCACGTAATCGATCCCCTCCCTTAGACAAAAAGGGTAATAAGAAAATAAGAATAACACTTAGTCCCTCAAGCTCCCTCTCTTGTGGAATCATAGCCCCCTATAACTCAAGTCCTTGTCTGTCTAGTAGCCAACTATGTGTTTATTATTATTAATGATTAAAACATTACATTTCTTGGGCAAACTGACCCTTCAATAATTGTCTGGGCACTCTGGCCTCTCAACATTGTAACAATACATTCTTTAAAATGAGGGTTCAAAACCTGGAGTGTTACATCCCCTCCCCCTTATTTTTGCACTATCCTCAATGCATATACAAAACATAGATCAAAATCTAAAATTTATTCAAAAATTTGCAGGTACTCTGCTTGCGTGGCATATTCATGCTCCCAGGTAGCTTCTTCAGGACCGTAGCAGGTCCACTGAACTTTTACTAGTTCTATAACTCAATTCCGGAGCATTTTGACTTTTCTGTCCAATACCCGCATTGCCTGAACCTGAAAGTCTCCCTTCATCTCTACCTGAATCAGATGCCAATCAATAACATGGTTAGCATCATGTACATATTTATTTAGTAAATATACATGAAATACAATATGCACATTCATGGAAGTAGGCAATGCAAGCATGTATGCAACTGGCCCTATTTTGTCCAATATTTCAAATGGACCATAGAATCTGGCTTCCATATTTGTACAACTACCCAATTTCAAAGATATTTTCTTGGGCTTCACATTCAAAAGTACATGCTCCCCTACTTTAAATCCTCTAACTATCTTGTTCTTGTCTGCATAAACTTTCTGTCTATCTTGAGTTGCCTTTAAATTCTACTTAATCATGACCACCTCATCCTCCATGTCCTTGAGAAACTTCAGCCCAAGTACCACCCTATCTGCTGGGTTGTCCCAGTTCATTGGATTATTGCATTTCCTACCATACAAGGCTTCAAATGGGCTCATTCTCAATGAAGATTGATATCCATTGTTATATGAAAACTCACCCAAGTGTAAGTAATATTCCTACTTAGATGGCTTATCCAACGCATACATTCTCAACATGTCTTCAATTATTCGATTGACCCTCTTTGTTTGCCCATCTATCTGGGGATGATATGTTGTGCTAAAGTTTAGATTTGTGCCAAATCCTTTAAACAGTCCCCTCCAGAAATTGGAGGTAAACTTTGTATCTCTGTCTGAGATGATTGTCCTAAGTATCCCATGCAACCTAACAATTTCCTTCATGAAAATATCTGCAATATTATTTGTTTTATGTGTTGTCTTCACAAGCACAAAATGACTAGCCTTTGTTGATTTTTCAACTACCACCATGATTGAATCGTGTTGCTTATTCATTTTGGGTAATCCTGTGATGGAATCCATGGTGATCACTTCCCATTTCTTCTCTGGGATTGACAATGGTTGCAACAAACCCGCTATGTGCCTATTCTCAGCCTTCACCTTCTGACATTCCATACATTGAGCGATGTAATCAACAACATCCTTCTTCATTCTTGGCCAAAAGAAATGGCTTCTTACTACTGTTATCATTTTCTAGTAACCTGGATGTCTAGCATAAGAAACATCATGCATTTCCTTCAAAACCAAATTCCTCAGTTCTCCGGAACTAGGAACATAGATTCTATTTTTATGCATGAGTAATCCATCTTCCTTTATCTCGTACTCCTTTAATTTCTATTGTACACTTCCTTGTTGTAAGTTTTCCTTTACCTGTAGGTAATGCTGATATGTAACAAGACCATCTAAAATTATGCTCTTCAATTCTGACTGATGCATACTGACACCAGTATCATGCATGAGATGCACTCTTCCTCTAAGTGCATTGACAACTTTATTCTCATTTCCCTTGATATGCTTGATATATAATTCATATTCACTTAAAAATTCCAACCATATTGTTTGTCTGGCATTCAAGGTTGACTATTCAAAAAGATACTTCAGGCCAATGTGGTCTGTCCTTAATTCGAATTTCTTCCCCATGAGATATTGCTTCCACATCCTCAAGGCGTGAACAGTGGCAACAAGTTCCAAGTTGTGTGTGGCATAGTTCCTCTCATGCACCTTAATCTTTCTAAACTCATATCCAATGACATGTCCATTTTGCGTGAGGACTCCCCCAAGTCCTTCCTTACAAGCATCTGTACATACCACAAAACTTTCATTTGGGTCAACAATCTTTAACACAGGTGCACTAGTAAGTAATTCCTTCAATAGATTAAAAAAAATTTCGCACTTGAGTGTCCATTCAAATTTAGTCCCCTTCTTTTTCAAAGAAGTGATGGGATGAGAAATCTTAGAGAACCCTACTATGAACCTTCTGTAGTAGCTGGCTAATACCATAAAAGATATGACATCTAACACATTTCTGGGTGTTGTCCATCCTCTAATGGCTTCAATCTTCTCTGGATCTACTACTATGCCCTTCTCTGAAATAATGTGTCCCAAGTAATGGATCTTCTTTTGATTAAAAAAACACTTACTCAACTTGGCATACAACTGATGTTCTCTCAGTACCTACAACACCAATTTCAAGTGATGTTCGTGCTCCTCTTCAGACTTAGAATAGATAAGTATTTCATCTAGGAATACTATGACAAACTTGTCCATATAATTTATGAATATGACATTCATTAAGAACATGAAGACAATTGGTGCATTGGTCAATCCAAATGACACCACTACAAATTCATAATGCCCATACCTGGTCCTAAAGGTTGTCTTATGAATGTCTTCTTCCTTGATTCTTACCTGATGAAATCCTACCCTTAGGTTAATCTTTGAAAATATCTTTCCTCCTCTTAGCTGATCAAAGAGGTCATCAATTCAGGGTAAAGGATACTTGTTCCTTATAGTGTACTTGTTCAGCTGTCGGAAGTCAATACAAAGCCTCAAGGTTCCATACTTCTTTTTGACAAAAAGTATTGGTGCTCCCCAAGGTGAAACACTTAGACATATGTACCCTTTATTCAACAATTCTTCCAACTACATTTGTAATTCTTTTAATTATGGTGTGCTCATTCTGTAAGGTGTTTTTGACACCGGGGCAACTCCTAGCACTAAATCAATTGAGAAATATATCTCCCTTCTTGGTGGAAATCCAGGTATTTCTTGGAATGTGTCTTCAAATTCCTGCAACACTGATAAATCTTCGAGGCTTGGCCCCTTTGTATCAACTGGCTCCTCCACATGAGTTATATACATTTGACATCCTTTTCTAAAACATACTTTCATTTGTAAGGTCGAAATCTCCCTTATAGAGATGGGTCTTGGAACTCCTTTCACAGTGATCTGTTTTCCATTTCCATCAAGACATGTAAATGTCTTGTTATGAAAATCTAGGATAACATGTTTCTTGTCCAACCAATCCCTCTCAATCAGAACATCATAAGACCCCAATGGTATGATATTTATATCAGTACTAGTATTCACGCCATTAAGACTTATGGAACAACCTATGACCATATCATGGATTCTTCTTTTGGTTCGAGTGGCTAACTGAACCAAACTTACTTTTCCAAGTTTACTTTTCTCCAATTGTAATCTATCCACTATATTGGGATTAATGTAACAATGGATTGCTCCTGAATCAATCAAAATAGCAACAGGTTGATTTATGATCTTACCTTCCACCTCGATCATATTGGACTGGTACTCTACTTGTCGATTATTTAAAGCTGCATATATTCTTCCCATATCTTTGACTGTTGTATCCTCCTCACTTTGACTCTTCAGGATTTGGGAGTTTTCAACTAGCACACTTTCAATTCTCTCGAACTTCAAATTCCTGAAGTGGCCAATCTATCGCCATGTGTCCTCTTGGATCAGACAACCAAGATTCACTTCAGGTCTTCACCTGAAGTCCATGGATATTCTCCACATGTCCTTCTCAATATGATGACTATGATTTCTTCGTGGCTTCGGACTTCAAAGATCTCAAATTTAAAACTTATTTGGCCCCACTGGTTTTTATCTGAAGTCATGGATCTGGTGACACATGGCTCTCGGTAGATCAATGGATGAGATCTTCTCAGATGATCGGGCAGTCAGGGTTTCCTCCCACTCTCCAGCTCTTCGGTCTTCGGGAGTATCAAACCTCAACTGAAAACCTCTCGAATGGATTCCTTTGGAGTTACTAATCTATTGACACATAACCTTTTGGTGATCGATGGTTAGGATCTACTTCGGATGATCCAATATTCATAGCTTACATCAGGTCTCCAACTCTCCAGGATTCGAGAGTTTCAAAACTCAACTTCTCCTCTCTCTCTCTTTCTGGGAATGATTTCACCTGAAGCACACGATCAGTTGATGCATGTCCTCCTATGGATCGACGATCCCCAACTACTTCAGTTATTCATAGTTTCAATGTTTGAGCTCTAACCTATCACATCACTACATGCCTTTCAATTTGCAATAGCATGCATCGACGGTTTGGAGTAACTCGCTTTTCACCCTGCAATTCTCCTAATGATGACATGTAATCCCTCAGGGAAACCATGGTTTGGATTGTGGGACTGCCTTGGGAATTATCTCCCGTGCAACTCAGTTTTTGGCAATGCTTGCTGGCCATTTATCTCTCTCTCCAAGGGGATCTAATGGTCACGACCTTTAACCTTGCTTCCTTTTCATCGGACGAACCCTGTTTACCTATCCTTTGATCCAACGATCCTGGATCTCCTCGATCCTACGGTGGCGATTAGTCTTGAATTAAAAAGGAATGGTCATGATCCTTAGAACCCTCACAGAGGTTCTATGACATTCCATCTCCTGCGTAGCTTCTGCAATGCCATTCCTCCTGAGATTTTAAAATTCCCGGTCAGAGTTTGATCTCGACCGCAAGATTCTGACCAGCAGACCTGGTCCATACCGGCCCGGTGTTTCAACCAGAATCTCTGATACCAAACTGTAACATACCTAACCACCCACATGCCGGGTAAGATACCTACAAGCCCACCCTCAAACTTCTTTCACTTACAGATACCTTCTTTAGTCATTAAGGATGAATAAGATAAAATATTTAACAACATGCACAACAATATCTAGCAAGCAGGCATAACCTAAAGATTACGTTAAACAATAATTAAATATACACACTAGAAATACATTCATACACATGTAGACGGCGATTAAATTATACAATGAAAATACATTCATACACAGGTAGAGATATCACGACAGAGATCACTTATCTTTATGAAATATGACACTGAATAGCTAAAGACCAAGGACGTTCCACCCAACCATAGACACCATTGCTCCAAATATCAACAATAGTGTCACCCCCAAGCTAGGGCTATGAATCCACAAGGATGGTTCCAGGGTGTACTTGGGTTCTCAAACCATTCATCTCTTAAGATCTCACATATTTCCCGACACCCACAACAATCGAAGTACCCAACTCTCTTCTACCCATCATGTGCCACCTGAGAGAATGGACCTCCACCCTTCTCTGCCACGCAGTCCCTCAGGCAGTCCTTCTCCTTCCTTCAAGGGCTTCCATCACAACTGGTCTAGAATCTCAATTCTGGAACTCTCAGGACTCACAGTTGTGAGAAAAATAGGGCACAAGCCAATTCATTTCAGACATGCAGGCCCTAGGTCATGGCTGGATCACACCAACAACCACTACAACCAACTATCCTATTGCTAATTCTTCAGCAACTTCGTTTCCTTTCGCTTCGCCAACCAAGACGCAGGTGAGGATGGGTCTATGAATGGGTCAAGGAGTTCATGGGAGTGCATGCATGAGAGTGTGTGAGGGAAGAATGAGTGAGTGAATGGGAAATCAAAAACCAATTCATCAGTCTAGCCCCCTCATCAGACTAGAGGCAGGTTCAAGTAACCTTGTGGGGAAAACAAGAACCTCCTGGCCTTCCCCAAGAAGTTCACGTAACCAATCCCCTCCCTTAGACAAAAAGGGTAATAAGAAAATAGGAATAACACTTAGTCCCTCAAGCTCCCTCCCTTGTGGAATCATATCCCCCTATAACTCTAGTCCTTGTCCATCTAGGAGGCAGCGATGTGTTTATTATTATTAATGATCAAAAAATTACATTTTTTAGGCATACTGGCCCTTCAATAATTGTCTGGGAACTATGTCCTCTCAACATTGTACGAATAAACTCTTTAACATGGGGGTTCAAAACCTGGGGTGTTACACCCTACCACACTGACTGAGCTTCATAGATTTCTGGGGCTAGCCAACTTCTAGCGACGGTTCATGTTGGGATTCTCCCATATTGCATGGGCCCTTAGCCAGGTGACCAAGGGCAGTGGTAGGGATAAGTTCGTGTTGGGGAAGGAGAAACATTGGGCATTCGATGATCTGAAGCATCACTTTTGCTCAAATCTGATACTCTCCTTTCCTGATTTGAAACAACCATTTGAGATTGATACTAATGCATCTGAATATGTTGTGGGCGCAGTTCTCATGCAACACAAGCATCCGGTGGCATACCATAGTGAGACACTCTCCGATACTGTCCGAAAATATGCCACCTATGAAAAGGAAATGTATTCCATTTTACAATCCTGTCGTCAATGGAAACATTACATTCTGGGGAAAGAGATGATCATACACACTGATCACAAGCCTATGTAGTTCATACAGACACATGGAAAATTGCAGAACAACCGCCATCAGAAGTGGTCCACCTACCTGTAACAGTTTCATATCAACATCAAATATAAGATAGGTATCTCTAATCGTGTCACTGACTACCTCAGTCAACCCCCTGTGGCTGCACTCACCACTGTGCTCCATTCCTGTGGACATGAAGCCTCTGAGTGGACCCAACTTTATCAGCAAGATCTGGACTTCGCCACCACATATAAACTCTTGGGTATAGATGCAACTGTCACTAATTTTCACATTTAGGATGGACTCTTATGCCACCTGGGCCATCTCTATATTCCTACGAGCAAGCATGCAAAGCTGATTTGGGAAGCCCATTACAGTCAGGTGGCAAGACATTTTGGCGTAGAGAAAATGGTGGTTGTTCTTCAGAAACATTTTTACTGGCCAAAACTTTGACAGGATGTGAGAAAGTATATCAAATCTTGCACTACCTATTCCATTTCCAAGCCAACCATCAAGAAGAAAGGATTATATACCACTCTTTCAATTTCTGAGAAGCCTTGGGAATCCATCTCAATGGATTACATGTAAGGCTTGTCATCCACCAAGCAAGGAAATGACTGTGTTTGTGGTCATTGATCAGTTTTCAAAGATGGTCATCCTCACAACCTGTAAGAAGAATGTCACAAATACAGATACTGCCAAGCTTTTCTTTGAACGAGTGTGGGTCCACTTTGGGATACCACAAACCATCATCTCCGACCGAGACAATAGGTTCCTCAACACCTTTTGGTCAAGTCTTTGGTCTCTGTTGGACACCAAGCTCACAAAATGCACTGCTTTCCACCCGCAAACCAATGGCCAAACCAAGGTTGTCAATTGGATGATTGTGCACATCCTGAGCATGTACAATTATAAGCATCCACGTGCATGGGATGAGACTCTCCCCTATGTCCAACACAGTTACAATAGGGATCTTCATAGTTCCACCGACCATAGCCCATTCTAGGTGGGTCTGGGATTCCAACCCTTGGGACCCATTGATGTTGCACTTCCTCTTTCCACCGCACAGACAAACTCTTCCCCTAATTAGTTTGAGATCGACAAAGCCACCATATTCATTGAGAAGATTTAGCACATTAACCAACAGGTCCAGGAGAATTTTTAGAAATCCAATGCTAAGTACAAGTAATACCATGATCAACATAGGGTACCACACCAGTTTCATGTTGGCGACAAAGTCTAGTTACATCTACAGAAGGAGCATCTCACCGGGCCCCATCGAAAGCTTCACCCACTTCGTTATGGGCCTTAAACTATCACCAAGGTTGTGGTAGCAATGATTTTGAGCCCAACACTCCACCCTTCCTTGGTTTGCATCCAGTATTCAATGTGGACCTCCTTCGACCATATTTTCCACCATTATTGGGCACTTATGAGATCACAAAATAGCTGACACCAACAGATCTCAACCCTAGCTGCATGGAACAAGCATCCACTAATCATATCATGGACACACAAGTCAATGGTACTCTCCAGCAATAGACCTAACTTTATCGGGTTGTCAAGGTAGGGAAAATCCTACATTAAGGAAAGTGGCTCACCTAGGGCCAAATCCAATAGAATTTTCCTCACCTGATGGGGGAACACAATGCAAAGGAGACCAATTCTTCCTAAGGGGGGAGGATTGATCCAGGTGGATATTGGTGGCCACCCACCTATTACAACTAGCTCCTCGTGTCTGTTTTTGTTCAACATGTTCTTCTGTACTACTTTGTAATTGTGGGTTCTACACTTCTGGGGTTGTAAAAATCACCACACATCCTCTAGGTGGATACGGGTGGCATCTCGCATAATCGAACTGGCATATTTTGTATGTTTTCATGTCATCACATCTTGATGTACTTTTGGGGCTATTTTGGGGCCCTAAACATTTTTTTTTTGGCTTGCCACAGTCAAACTATAAATGAAATCAAAGTTTGATGGATGACTGTGTATTTCTCTGAAAGACCTTTCCAACGGGCTATTACACACATAAAATGGTGGTCGTATGAAAAATTTATGGCCCTAGGAAGTTGAGGTACCAAATTACACCAACTTACCTATAGGGCCCACATGAATTTTGGCGTTTCACCTTCTAGGGTTAGGTTTTTGGATGTCTAGGGTTTTGGCATTCATGAGTAATATAAAAAAGGCCTATGGAGCTTCATTTTAATCCATTCTTATCAGACACATGCACGTAGAAACCACATCTCTTCTCAGAGATAGCTATGACCATTCGAGCAAGTTTCAGTTTTGCAGTTTTATAGTTTCAACCTATTTCATTATTTAATAGAAGATATTGTTCATTGGATATTTTTGTTATTCTCCATATCTTTGTGTTATTGTATTCATTCTATTAATCATTTCATTGATCCAGGTGGATATCGGTGGCCACCCACCTTTTCCAGCTGGCTCAAAACAACTTCCTAGCAATTTTGATAATTTACTATTTTTAGCAGTTTTTTGGGTCTTGAACTTCCGAAACCATTTTGAGGCCATAAACAATGTTTTTTGGGGGTATGTTGTGGTCGCAAAATTTCATCATGAAATTTTGTGCAACTGTTGTAGTCCTCGGATAGATATTTCCAATGGGCTATCATATGCCTAAAACAAAGATCGTATGCAAAAGTTACGACCCCAAGAAGTTGATGTACTGACATACCCAAAAGGGGCCCACATGACTTTTGGTGCTTCATCTCTTAGTTTTAGGTTTTTGGATGTTTAGGGTTTTTGAAACTCCTGTTTATTGTAAAAAGGCCTTGAGAGCCTCATTGTAATCATATTCTTGTGAATGAGTGCAGTCGTCACATCTCTTCTCAGAGATAAACCGCCATCATTCCAACAAGCTTGTTTTCCGCTGCATTTTACAGTTTCAGCTTATTTCCTTATTGAATAGAAAATCAATTTTACTGTATCTCTGTTATTTTGTGTTAAGCATATGGTAATAATATGTAGTCATTTCGTTCTTCTCATAAAATATGGATCAGTGGTATCAGAGAGGTCTGCTCCTTGTCATCTTAATGCATGTCCCCAACGAGGTCAGAGTACAAAGATTTGGGTCTCAAGCTTGTTTCTCTTGAGGACAAAAGCTCTCGCACACCCAAGCGACCTCTCATGGAAGGAGAAAAGAAAGATGATAGGATAGGATATCCTTTCAAACTTTTGATTGGGGAATCCCTCACGCAACATAGGAACGACATGATGGATAATTTCGTGCAAATCCTTCGATCACTGCCAACAGGTGACGCATCTTCTTCGAGTGGAGGCACCGCCCCCTTCAAGGTACAAATAAACTTTGATATTCCTATATTTGAAGGTCAGATAGATGCAGATGTTGTAGACAAGTGGTTGAATATACTAGAAGGGTCTTTCTCTGTCCATAACTTTTTGAATAGAGAAAATATTACTTTTGTGCTCCTCAAAGCCGGTCCCCATGTCAAAGATTGGTGGGAAACTTTCTGTGAGCAAAAGGAAATAGGGTAAACCTCATTATTTACAGTCATGGCCACCTAGAAATCCTTCAGGGATTCTATTAAGGAACAATACTACCCCATCATAAGTTATGACGACTTGTATACCAAATGGACCACAATGTGGCAAGAAAGAGACCAAGAAGTGCCATATTTTACGAATATCTTCCATAACTTGCACATCAAGATGAGTATCAAAGATTCAGGGAGACATTTGGTGCTCAAGTATCATGGTGCTCTACATAGATACATCCAGATTGAAATGGAATTTATGGACATCTCATCATTGGGCACAGCCTATCGATATGCCGTCAAAATCGAGCAGAAGCTCAAACAAAAGATGTGACAATTTGGGCCGGGGAACCCCTCACAACAAAATCCAGGAAAGGGCAGCCCCAACCCACATAACAAAGGATAGAGAAAAGATGGATAGTATCAGGACAACCAGTCCAAGCCGCAAGCAAAGAAGGACATCAAAAAGACAAAGAAAGATACCGGGAAGTGGTGTGACTTCCATAAGAGCCCTTGGCATAACACTGTTGACTGCCACTCAAAGCAGATGCTGGTGGCTAAAGTGAAAGCCTCTAAATCAGATGCAGGTTCTGATTCTGAGTCAGAACCAGAAAGGGGAAGACAAATCATTGACGTGGAACCCAGTGCCACCGTTGCTACCACCAAGCTCCAACATGGTGAACCAGATGAGCCAGAAGAAGGAGAGCACCTCTTCCATTCACAGATGTGGGTAAAAGGCACCCCACTACACTTCATCATTGATAGTGGTAGTCAGAATAACCTCATCTCAGTAGAGGTCGTCAAGCAACTGGCCTTGCTGACAACGTCGCACCCACAACCCTACACCATTGGATGGCTCCGCCAAGGAAGCGATCTTCATGTCAACGAACAGTGTCGACTATCGTACGACATCAAGCCCTTCAAATACAAAGTATAGTGTGATTTTATTTTGGGCCAACCTTATTTATGTAAACGACATGTTGTATATCAGTCTAGGCCTCATAGTGTTATTATTACTTTGAACAGGAAATTGTACAGGATACCCGAGGTTGTCCCACCTAGTGCTATTTCCTTGATCTCCGCTAAGTAATGCAGGAAGGTCATCTCTTAGACAAGAAAGTTTGTCTTCTTCATGATTCACTCTAAGAATGAAAGAAAAATCACAACCACATTTGGGTTCTCTGCGATCGACCTCTCCACACAGCAGAAGCAAGTAGATAAGGTCATGGAAGAATACTTGGATATCTTCTCCTCACCTACTGAGGTACCTCTTCACTGCTAGGTCAAGCACCCCATCGATCTGATCCCCAACGCACCACTACCCAATGGGCCAGTCTATCACCGCTCTCTGTTAGAGAATGAGGAGATCAAGTGACAGATCCAAGAATTTCTCCATAAGGGGCACATCTATCCTAGCTCATCACCTTGCAAGAGCCCAATCATGTTGGTACAGAAGAAAGATGGAACCTGGTGACTTTGCATTGATTATCGAGCTCTGCATAAAATCACAGTCAGAAACCGGTACCTAATTCCCCGAATCGACAACCTCCTTTATCAATTCCTGGGGGTCAAATACTTCAGTAAGATTGATATGAGGTCTGGCTACCACTAGGTCCTGATAGAACAGACAGATGTATGGAAGACCACCTTCAAGTCAAAGGAAGGCCTTTTTGAATGGTTGGTCATGCCCTTTGGTCTGAAAAACGCTCCAACCACTTTCATGAGGATGATGGACAATATCTTGTGACCATTCACCAATAATTTTGTAGTGGTGTATCTTGATGACATTCTCATTTACAGAAAGACTTGGGCTGAACACTTGTAGCATATTCAGTAGGTTCTGCACACCCTACGACAACACAAGCTATACGCCAACTTGGAAAAATTATCCTTCGGCATGGAAAGGGTCCATTACCTAGGCTACATCATTGATCAACATGGTGTACATGTGGATCCAGCCAAGATCCATGTCATCCGTGACTGGCCAACCCCAACCATACTCACTGAGCTTCGAAGCTTCTTAGGCCATAACAATTTCTACTGCAGGTTTGTGTTGGGATTCTCCCATATTGTATGGGCCCTCAGCCAAATAATCAGGGGTGGTGGTAAGGAGAAATTTACATGGGGCCATACACCATCACCAAGGCTATGGGGGATAATGCTTGTGCACTCAACTTTCCTCCTTTCCTTGGCTTGCACCCAGTGTTCAACGTGGACCTCATTGTTTGAAATATTCTCATTGATGGCAAAGGATGAGGCAAAGGAAGAAGAAGAGTTTTCATGTAAGAAAATTAGTGTATGGTTGAGTTTTGGATGGGCGTGTATGATCGCTGCAGAGGGTCACTGACAGCCATCAAATCTGCAGAAGCTACGAGGGAGATAAGCCATCGGGAGATCAGAGTTCTAAAGGTCGTGAGAACCGGGACATTGAAAGTCTCGAAATCCCGACATAATCGGGATCATCCATTTGGAAGGACGTGTGGCAGCGATCCGGCGCCACCGGGAGAAGCTCAACAGGAGGCTTCATCGGAGAATTGGGAATCAGAGTTTCACGAGTCCCGTGAACAATTGCATCACACATCGTGAAATCGCGATACGTGATTTCCTGATAAGGCAGATAGCATGTGGGCCACCCTAGAGGATAGGTGGCAGGTCAAAGGCCGGGAGCCATCGGAGGACCAGCGTATCGGGAATCGACAAATCGGTATTCCTGTGGACGAAGTATCAGGAAATCCCTAGAGGAAACCCCGACGCGGAATCTGAACCGTTCATTCGGTGGGACGCGTGTCAGGAGTATGGAGGAAGTCGGGGATCGACAAATCACAAACTCAAGAGACAAAGAAACCAATGCATCAAGAATGTCGATTTCATGATATGCAATATCGCGACTTAATCACAGCCGTTGAATAAAGAAATGATCTGGACCGTTGATTTGACCTCTCACAGAGTTTCGGGGATCGGGATTTGTAAGTGACAAAAACCTTGAACATAAGGAATGCCGAAACCCGATTTAAAAAGGCACGCGTAGGTTTAATTTAAAATTTTCAAAGGGACCCGATTTCCCCAGAGCAATAAATATGGACCCAAAGCAATAGGGACCTAATTTTTCCCTTGGTATTATTGGTTCATCATGCCCCGGGGAGGAAACCAAGGGAATACCATTAGCGTTGAATGGTTTTGACCCATGGTCTTAAGAAGGGATTGATGCCCCTTTCTAGGGGATATCTGCAAGAAAAGGCGGGCGATAAGGATTTTGATAGTGAGCAGGGGTCTTTTTGCAGGATGTGGAGGCCAGTTTCTGACAGTAGGGACATCTACAGGTTGTTGAGGTCATTTGTGCAGGCTGCAGGGAAGGTTTGAGGAGGGAGGAACCTCATTGTGGCAGTTGGGTGGTAGATCTACATTGACAGAGAGTTCTCGGCTATGGGTTTAGCAACTAGGAGAGAGGAGGCATCATCTCCAGGTTTATTGTCTTGTTTAATGTGTGTTTAGGAGGCTTTTGCAGCTGCCTTGTAGTCAGTAGATCTGTGTTTCCTTTAGAGATAATTTCAGTTGTTGTCATAGCCACTAGAAAATTGTGTATTGATGTGATTTCGGGATACAAGTCTTAATAAGATGCCAGAACTGTCTCTTCTAAAAGAATATGATGGCCAGTGCATAGAACCCATGTGAATCTGGGGTTGAAACTGCCTGATCCAGTGTGAAAATTGATGAAACGCGGTCAGCAGTGAGTCTGAGGGTTAAACCCTTTAGTAGAAGCATCCTACCAGTAGAAACTGGTGCTATCTTTAGGGGGTTAAATCTCCCTTCCAGGAAAGGCTGGTAAACGAGAGAAGGTTGCAGCCTTCTGCAGGTAGAAGCCTGCATACTAGTATGAGTCTGCACTAGTACAATGTTGTAAAATGTTTTCTTAATAATAATTATTGAAGATAGAGACAACGACAGTGGTGGTTTTCTCCTGATTTGGGTTTCGACCTTAAATCCTGGTGTTCATGTGTCTTATTCATGTGCGTTGGTTTATTTTGTTATTACTGCACTGAATTACTGCTTAATAGACATCTAATGAATGAAGAAATTCATAATAAGATCGCTGGATGCACTCTTATTTTCTTAAGACTATACAATAGTTGGTCTCTACAAAGTAGCCTAAGGTTTTTAGTGAAAGAAAAGAGAAAATAAATTGATTACTCAAAATACTGATTCACCCCCCCCCCCTCTCAGTATTTCTCAACAATTGGTATCAGAGCTAGGTCCTTCTGAAAAGGCTTAGCCACTAGAAGGAAGATCAATCAAAATGAGCAATCAAGACGGAATAGCATCTATCAGGCCTCCACTCTTCAATGGAAACAATTTAATCTTCTGGAAAACAAGGATGAGATCTTATCTTCAGT
>ML778661.1:383825-420828 GCA_009831015.1 Picea engelmannii | reverse complement strand
ACCCCTCTCCGGGCTACATCTCCTGGTCCAACTTCCAATGGATCATTATTATTAAATTGCTCAAAGTGCTCAAAAACATGCCTTACAATGCTCAAAATGACAAACTGACTGCTCCAATGGCTTCCCAGCGTCCCAAAACCCCTATCTGGTCTCTTTCGGCACCTCAATCGGTCGAAAAATGAAGAAGTTAGCCTCCTTGAAGTCTTCCTCTTCAACTCTGCTATCTCTGGTTCTACAAATCGCACTCTTGCTTTAGCAAACCTAGCTCACACGCTTATTTAAGCGGAAAAACTCAGTCCCGTACGCAACCGCGCACCAGTACAAACCGTAGGACGGTTAAGGGTGCACCAGCCCCTAACCGCCTCGGCACTTGGGCATATGGCATGTGACCTCGCGCGTTGCAAAGAAGTGGTTAAGCCCATTTTAAAACCATGTAACTCCCACTCCAGGTCTCGGGCATATGCAAAACCGTGGTTATATGCACCAACGGTTACAATACTATATTATATGTGTTTAAACAAAACCACACCCGCGCGCATTTTTTTATTGTTGGTTATATTTCATATGGCATAGTCATATGGGTAGTGCAAAGGACCGCGGGCCGGGGCTAAGCCCTGGCCCGACCCCCCGCCAATGGTCACAATACATAACTTTAAATAATTGCAAATCGGTATATATAATAAACAATATACCATGGCCCAATGGCCGGGCGGTCATGCGAAGTCTCTATGTTGTGGGGAGGTCCTGGGGTCGAACCCCGCAGACTCCCATAACATTTTACACAACAATAATAAACCAACCATATAGGGACACGTGGTGCCCATGGATTGGGCCACGTGTCCACACCTTATCAACCACTCATGACACGTGTCAACACCCGATTGGACAACCACCAACCAATAAAAATGTGCCATGTCATCCAAATTCCATGTCATCATGATGGTACGGCCCTTCCACGTCACCGTACGGACTGTACGGACAGGTACAATCAGCATCCAAAATTTTGCCTGTTTGGCTTGGCGGACAGATCGCGATAACTCCTTCATACGGACTCCATTTGCGAAAGTAAATATACCGCCAGAATCAGGAAGATGAGATGGATGCAATGACACTGTTTTCGTCGCATTCCAAGCACTTTGAAAATTGAGCAAAATTTGATCCCCTGATCACACTTAGACTTTAATAATCAATTATTTTGGGGGATATTACATCCTCTCCCCCTTAATTACAACACTATCCTCAATGTTCATTCCTCTCTCTGAATAGGGTTGGATAAGATTTCTACAAATCTTCCTCCAATTCCCAAGTGGCCTCCTCAAGACTAAAGTGCTTCCATTGCATGTTTACTTGGGCGATGGCTTTGTTCCATATCATTGTTTCTTTCCTATCTAGAATGTGTAGAGGTTCCTCTTGGAACTCACCTTCTGGTTCCACCTGTACCATGTTCCAATCAATGATGTGACTAGGATCATGAATATATTTTTTCAATAGAGAAACATGAAAAACATTATGAACTTTTAAATTTGTAGGAAGTGCAAGTTGATATGCCACGGGTCCAGTTCAAGCTAAGATCTTGAAGGGGCCACAAAACCTCGGTGACAACTTTGAACAATTTCCTAGATTTAGAGAGCTTCTCCTTTCTTTGACTTTCAAGTGTACATGGTCCCCAACTTGAAATTCCTGGTGTCTCCTCTTGAAATTTGCGTATCTTTTCTGTCTGTCTTGTGCCTCTTTTAAATTATGATGTACCTTTCTTACCATTTTGTCCATTTCTTGGAGCATTTTTGGTCCCATCATAAGTCTGTCAACTGGATTATCTTAGTTGATCGAAGTTGTGCATTTCCTTCCATATAGTGCTTCAAAGGGACTCATCTTAGTTGATGTCTGATAACCATTATTTTAGGCAAATGCAACTAAGTGTAGGTACTCCTCCCACTTAGTTGGTTTCGTTCTCACGTACATTCATAACATGTCTTTCACAATCTGATTCATTCGTTCAGTTTTCCCATCCATTTGTGGATGGTAGCTTGTGCTGAAATTCAGGTTAGTATCCAACCCTACAAACAATTCCTTCCAAAACATTGACGTAAAGTTGACATCTCTATCCAAAATCATCATTTTAGGAATTCCATGCAATCTAAATATTTACTTCATAAATATTTCAGCGATATTAATTTCTTTATAAGTAGATTTCACAGGTATAAAATGTGCAATTTTTTTTAGTTTATCAATCAGTACCATAATTGAGTCATTTTGCTTTTGAGTCTTAGGCAAACCTGTGATAAATTCCAGCGAGATAATCTCTCACTTTCATTTTGGTATAGGTAGAGGTTGTAGCAGGTCAGCTAGATGCTGATTTTCATCCTTTACCTATTGATAATCTAAGCATTTGGATAAGTGTTCGGTTGTTTCACTTTTCATGTTATGCCAATAAAACAATTTTCTTAAAGCTGTTACCATTTTCTGGTATCCTGGCTGACCAGAATATGGCTTTTTGTGCAGTTCATCCAGAATTGTTGACTTTAAATCAACATAATTAGGTATGTACAACCTATTTTTGAACCTTAGGAGTCCATTTTTATCCAAACTCAGATCTGTTTTGTCCAATTTTCCTGCATTTCCTTGTAAATCTGCTACTGTTTTGATGTATTTTTCATCATTACAACTTGTAGATTTTATTCTTTGTTCGATGTTGTTTTATTCTTTGCTAATACTTATCTCAAAAAGTCCATTAGTCCTTCGACTTAGGGCATCTACAATTTTTTTTTCTTTTCCTTTGATGTGTCTTACTTCAAAATCAAATTCACTCAAGAAGGCCAACCACCTCACTTGCCTTGCACTGAGATCTGGTTGACTGAATAAGATCTTCACACCATTGTTGTCAGTTAGCAACAAAAAATTCCTCCCCATTAAATAATGTTGCCACATTTTTAGCACATGAATTACAACTGCTAATTCCAAATCATGTGTGACATAGTTTCATTCATGTTCTTTCAGTTTATGTGATTCGTAATAGATGACGTGCCCCTCTTGAGTTAGGACACCTACCAAGCCTTCTTTGCTTGCATCCACGTAAACTGTAAATTCTTTGTCAGGGTCTGCTACCCTTAAAATAGGTGTTGTAGTGAACAGTTCCTTTAGTTTAATAAAGTTGTACTGACACTTTTTTGACCAAGTAAACCTTATTCCCTTTTTCTGTATAGATGTAATTGGATACACGATCTTAGAGAATCCTTCGATAAATTTGCGATAGTAAATAGTAATTCCCATAAATGATCTGATGTCAGCTAAATCCTTAGGGATAGGCCATTCCATAATGGCTCTTATCTTCTCTAGGTCAACTGCAATACCTTCTTCGAATATCATGTGTCCTAGGTACTGTATTCTTCTTTGGTAGAAGTCACATTTGTCAAACCTTGCATACAAGTTGTGTTTTATTAAGGTCTGTAATACTATTGTTCATATGTTCTTCATGTTCATCTTCTGTTTTCGAGTAAACTAAAATTTCATCGATAAATACCAATATAAATTTGTCCAAAAATTGATTGAATATACTATTCATCAAACACATAAAGGTTGTTGGTGCATTAGTAAGACCAAACAGAATTACAAAAAACTCATAGTGTCTATATCGTGTTCTAAAAGCTATTTTATTTATATCTTCATCCTTTATTCTGACTTGGTGATAACCAGACCTTAAATATAACTTAGATAAAATATTTTCTCCTCCCACTTGGTTAAACAAATCATTAATTATGGGTAGAGAATACTTATTTTTAATCGTCATCTTGTTTAATTGTTGATAACCGATGCATAACCTCAAAGTCCCATCTTTCTTTTTAACAAAAAGAACAGGTGCTCCCCAAGGCAAGACACTTGGTCTGTTATATTATTTATCCATCAGTTCTTGCAGCTAAATTTTCAGCTCTGTTAATTTGGGTAAACTCATCCTATAGGGTGCCTTATATATCGGGGAAGATCCAAGTAGTAGATATATAGAGAAATCTATCTCTCTTCTTGGAGGCAGTTCTGGTATTTCATACAAAAAAACATCTCTAAACCCACATAAGACCACAAAATATTCTAAGATGGGTTTATTTTCCTTTTCTAATAGATCATTTACTTAGACAACATAAACTTGGAAACCCTTAGTCATACATTTCTTAAACTGCATGGTTGATATCTGCCTTGTTAGCACCATGATTTTCATGGCTAAGGTTAGAGGTTTCTCAACAATTTGCAAAGTCCTGCCTGTCAGCACCCATGTTGTTTTTATGCTTGGCATCATTTAACATCTCCAAGGGCCATTTCAAAAGGAATCTTATCATTTATTTATTCCCATTTCAATTTGCAACTACGCGCTGCAAAATTCACTGTGCACTGAAAAATTCACGGTGCACTGCGCAGAGGATGCTGTCGCACAGAGGATGTTGTCCTGCAGAGAATGTCGCGATGTAGAGGATGTTGTTTCACAGAGGATGTTGTCACGCAAATAAGGTTGTCACGCATAGGATGTTTTCACGTAGTGGATTTCGTCATGCATAGGATGTTGTCGTGCAAAGAAGGTTGTCGTCCATAGGATGTTGTCGCACAGTGGATTTCGTCTCGCATAGGATGTTGTCACACAAAGAAGGTTTTCATGCATAGGATGTTTTGACGCATTGGATTTCGTCATGCAATGGGCTGTCACACATAGGATGTTGTCACATAGTGGATTTTCCTGCGCACAGGCTACAGGTGCCACTGCACAAATTACTAGTTTAGTGGTCAACTTCAAGATCAATTTTCGACCAACTGGAGAGGAATTTTTAAAATCCCTAAAACAATTTTGTAGAGGACAAACCAAATAATAAAGACCTCTCTCATATTTGTAAAATGTGTCATAGATTGGGAGATTTGAAGGAATCTTTGAGCCCTATTTTTTAGTTTTCGTGATTTCCTATTCGAGACATGGTTTTGTGACACATATTCTAGCCAGATGGAGATGAATTTCAAGAAACCGAGATAATTTTTTATTTATAACGATATTAGCTACAAAAATCTCTCTCATTTTATAAAAATAGTGTTTTATCAATGAGATATGATTTCATTTTTAATGCCTATATTACTAGTTTGTTGCGCATTCCGCTGCGTTTTTGCTGTAGGTTGTTGTTGCATAGCAGACTTGTTGTGCAGGGCTGATAGATTGTCCAACAGTGAAAATGATGGATCATCACAACCATATGTTTGAATTTGGATCATGATCAATGACCATAAATAATATTTCGGTTGCGATTATGATTTGGCAAAGTCGGGTTTTCTATTTTTAGTGAATCCATTGAAGTTATTGTTCTTTTTCAAAGAAAATGGATCCATGATTCCAGGAGAGAGTAGATCGACCCTAATAGCCAAGGGTGACATTAGATTTCTATATAAGGGGATCATTTTTTTGTAAACAGGTTTGGTTAGCAAATTTGGTAGATGATGTTATTGTATGTAATTTGAGTTTTGACCAGAATTTAATGCAAAGGTCCTGTGACTTGATGAAAAGATTCTAGTTGTAACAGTTGGATGTATTGTGCTTCTTTCTTTGCGTATGTTATTTCCTATTATATTCATTTCATATCCCTTTCTGTCTATTTCAGAACGAATTATCGAACCTGCGGATTCCTTGTACAATGCCCCTTGTTCGCACCACTTAGACAAAACATTTTCCTCTAAATCTAACTCTAAATTCATCCACAGCGACGCTCCTGAGTTACTTCCTATAATTTCTCCTGCCACACATTAAGGTTTTACACTGAAGGTTGTTTCTCACCTAGCCTTATCCTCTCGAGTCTAGTCATTTAGTCATTTGTCCTGTCTTTTCCTCAGATCGAATCCATAGCCCAAGTCTTACTTTCCTGCGCCAATATAACTAGAACCCATTATATCATAGGTGTTAAATCTAGCCATTGTTTTCAATGTCATATCCTACATGGAGACCGCGTCATTTCCGAGAGATCCCTCTCCAGATCTGAAAGGCTAGTTTCGGGTCTCAAATTTGGTTGAAAAATTTACCTTCGTCATCTGTTTATTAGCCAAATAGATTTATGGAGTACTAACATTCTGGCGCTGTTGCTAGGGACGAATTTGAAAATTTTCCTTGGGAAGAATGACATTGTTTTAGTTCTAAGGTATGAGAGCAGCAGACACTTAGGCACATATTGGATGTATTTTTTCTTTGGCGACTCCACACATCAAAAAATCAGTTGAAGGTGATTCCACTAGCAGAAGAATCCAGAGCTAAAGTTTTCATGGTGACTCCAATCAAGATTCAAATGCAATTCAAAGACTCCACTGGAGAATGAGACCTGTTGACAGAGATATGGATGAGCAGTATGGAAAAATAAGGTACTTGATCTTAAGTTTAGTTCAAGAATTACTTTTCTATGTCATCAATATCTTCTTGTCCTTTCCTGATTTTTTCAAAAGAATATTTCTTCACTTACTGCATTCAAATGAATCCCAGAGATCTAGCCTTGTGTATCCTTCATTGTAGACTTTAGGTATACCTCCTTCTTGTATATCTGATATTCACCAAGCTCCTTCCTCTGAGCCATATGATGTTCATGATAATTATTTTGAGCTTAATGAAACCAAAGTTGATCTTGTACCTTCTGTTCCTAATCCTACACCCTCCAAGATTCGAGAAAGATACATTCCTCTTAAATTTTCTTCCATCCTTCATGACTTTCCTTTGAAACATTATAAGTATCTTCCTAGGTTCGATGGAGAGCTTGATGGACAATCAACTGAAAAACATATTAAATTCTTTGAGCATTTCATAGACCTTTTTGATATCGAACATAATGATGTGTCTATGAGGTCCTTTTCTCAGTTCTTATAAGGAGATGCCAAAGCATGGTTCAGACATTTGCAGCCTTAGTCGATTAGCTCATGGGATGAACTGAAAGAAGCTTTCCGTAGGTTTTGGGGTGAGAAAAAGTGATGGGATCTAATCCTTTTAGAGTTTTATGCTTCAGCCTCTTCACCCGTCCTTGATTCTCTGTCAAAGGTGGATGGTTTTATCCTCTTGAATTCACCTTCCAGGTGATCCACCTGTTTTATTTTTCTGCCTGTGGTTGTTTTATTTCTTGCCACTTATGTGCCTTCAGAAGAATTGTTCTCATTTTTTGCTTCATGACCATAATTTTTAGAGGATATTTTGCTGACTTCTTCCTCCTTGTCATTGTATTTTGGGATCTTCTTTGTTACTATGTTGCACAGTCGCATTTCATTTATTTCTTGCTGGTGTTCCTGTGCCTTTTTTCATCTTTTCATTATCTTCTTTGAATACTTGTAATTCCATGATAAGTGATGCAGGAGCATCATTGTCACTCGCGCGGAGCAAGACCCATCAGTGTCTAGGAATCTGTACAGGATCTCAACATGGCAGTCTTAGTAGATATTTTGATGACCGCCTTAACTCAACGTCGGAATTAATCTCTTGAGGCACACTTGGAATCGGCCTGGGAAAATCTGGAGGCACGCTTGAACTATTATGAGTGAAGTGGGTGATTCCACTAAGGATCTGGAATGCGACTAGTCTAGATAGTCTTTAGGTTGAGTTTTAAGAGTAGACAAGTAGCCAGGGGAAACCCTAAGAACCCTCTGAGATAAATAGAGGTTTTGTATGCCCGAAGGAGGCTAGTTGTTAGTTGGTAGTTGGTTTTTGGGTAGATGTTAGCTGCAAGTTAGTGAGAGTTCAATAGTTTTTGTAGTTGTTCATTTACAATTGTAACTATTTTTCCATTTTGGAATAGAATAGAGGAAAATTGATCCAATGCATAGTGTGAACATTGTTTGCAATTATTTGTTGTTCATGAGTGAATGAATGAATCTCGTTATGAGTAGATGTAACTGTGAATGTTAGTATAAGTTTCAATCATTTCTCTTCTATCGATGTGGTGCAAGGTGTGCACACAGAACACAAGGAGTGCATTGACGGGATCTGTTTTGATTCCAGAAATTAGAAGAGATAAAACAAAAATTTCTCCTTGCAAGGAGTGAAAAGAGGTTGGTGCAAGGTGTGCATAGTCACCCACAAGAATTCGAACCTTTCGTAGAGATCTGGTGCAAGGAGTTCACAGGTTCGAGATTTGACTAAACGTTGAAGGGGCTTTGCTAGAAGTCAGAGAATCAAAAAAGGAGAATGCTAGGAGGGCGAGAAGAATTTATCTTCAAGAAATCCTTCAGATCTGAGTTATCAAAATCCTTGAAATGCAAGGAGTGCACAAGAAATGAAAATCTTTGCAAGAACAAGCTCAGGGGGAGTAACACTTTTCATAAGTGTTAAAGAGATCCAAGAATTGGATTTGTTGAAGGAGAAAAGGTTCAAAAACTTTGAACACCCAGACTATCTTCTAACTCTAAAGGAAACATAAGTGCAAAGGGGAAAAGTTCTCAGTCGTTTAATTTGAACGATAAAGAATTAGAACCGTCCATCAGGAGGGATGCATGGCGAACGCTTAGTGCTTCGTTGACTCGCACTTAGGAGAAGTCAAAAGGAAAAATGCTAAGAATTCGTGAGGCTTGAATACACAACTTGATATGAGCCATTGGATCAAGGAGAGATCTGGACCGTTGATTGTTTGGGGTGAAATATCATCATTTCAGGGATCGGAGGATCTGAGGTGATAAGTCTTTTGACTTCACAAAACGTGAAGTCCCAAAATGATCTGAACCGTTGATCAAGGGAGATATCTAGACCATTGATCCAACACCATCACAATTTTGGCTATTGGGAGAACGGAGGCATGGAGACTCCAAAGTCGCGAAATGTGAAACCCCTACTTGATCGCAACCGTCGATCAAGGAAAGACCTGGACCTTAGATGATAGGTCATCGTGATTTCAACCATTGTGGGAACGGAGGTAGCAGGACTCCCAGAGTCACAAAACACGAAATTGCAATGCACCTTTCACTCAAGTCCATGGTCACCACCAGTGGTCATAAGAGAGAAAGGGATTAGTAGAGAAGAGCTAGTTCCCGTTTGGCATTGAGGTTTGAGAAACACTCAGGAGAGGGCCCGCGGGTCTCATACGACCTGCGTTTTTGGAGAAAGGACCTATGTAAGTGGGTTTTGGGTCTAGCAGAGACCTAGAGAGTTAATCAGTCTCAAATTCTTGATTGATCCTAGACCGGGAGGTCGCACAGGCCTTGAGAGAAGTGGGGTTTACATCAAGTGGTATCAGAGCTGAAATTTTTCTTGCAGACAGTAGGCAAAGGGAAGGAGACAAAAGAACTCAAAGTTGTACTGTGTGTGTGATAGACAGTCAACACAATTCCAACAAGGAGACGAGTGGAGCCACCTTTGGCCAATCGAGTTGTAGAAAGGGATATGTGACAAATTCATGCAAGATTAGAGGTGATGGAGGTAGTGCAGAGATGAGCACCTGATGTTGGAGATGTCAACGATGTAGAGAGTGAAGAAGCAGTGGGCGAGAATGTCATTGGAGAAGTTACAGGAGAGGATGTTTCCGAAGAACGCTTTTTGAGAGCATTTTCCAGATTGGGAGGTAAAGTCAAGATGGAGGTTTAAATGTATGAAGGAAATTTAGATGTTGAAGAGTTATTAGATTGGATAAGATCCATGGACAAATATTTCGACTATGAAGACGTCGATGAGGAAAGAAGGGTGAGACATGCTGTCACCAGACTAAAGGGACATGCAACACTGTGGTGGGATGAACTATAGGATGAGAGAAGAGGAAAATGAAAACATAAGATAAAGAGTTGAGACAGAATGGTAGCCAAGTTGAAGGCTAAGTTCATGCCCAAATATTGTCAGATCAATCTGTTTAGGAAAATGCGAAACTTGAGACATAAAGGGATGACAGTTAAGGAGTACATAGAGGAGTTCTATAGGTTGAACATCAGAACTTGACAAAGAGAGAGAGATGAAGAAAAGGTTTCCAAATATATAAATGGCCTGAGATGTGAAATCCAGGATGAGATCAGCATGATGCCAGTAAGGATAGTGGAGGATGCTTATCAGTTTGCACTGAAGGCAAAGGAGAAGTTGGCCAGAAAGCAAAGCCAGTGGGGAAGAGGTAAAGGAATAGAACCAAACAAAAGCAGGGGAGTCACCCATGACAAAGCACATAATTTTAAGGATGAGACTGAGAAACCACACAGTCACTCAAAAAGAGGAGGAAGTTCCTGAGAAAGACAAGGTGGTGGAAGAAGTTCTTCCAGAGGAAGAGGAAGAAGAGGAGGAGAAGTAAAATGCTATGCCTGTGGTAAGAGAGGGCACATGTCTTGGGACTATCCTGAGAAAAAGAAAGAAGGAGGAGGTCATGATCAAATTTTAGAAGCACAAAGAAGAGATGTTGAAGCAGAGGGAGCAGAGGATGGAAGATCCCTGATGTTGAGGAAGGTTATCTTAAAACCAGAGGCAAAAGTTGAAAGGCAAGTGCAGAGGAATAGTCTCTTTAGAACAACTTGTAAGACTAAAGACAGAGTATGCAAGGTAATAATTGACAGTGGGAGCACTGACAACTTAGTATCCACAAAGATGGTGGAGAAACTAGAGTTGGAGACAACTGCACATCCAAAGCCATACAAAGTCTCATGTATGTAGAAAGGACACTAGGTAATGGTTACTAAACAATGCTTGGTTGAATTTAAGATAGAAGGATATAGAGATGAAATTCTATGTGATGTAATTCCCATGGATGTATGCCATATTTTGTTGGGAAGACCATAGTAGTTTGACATGAATGTCATTCATGATGGGAGAAAAAATACATACACCCTGGAGAATAATGGTAGAACACAAATGTTGCTACCAATAGAGGAGAAAAAAGTGAAAGGGGAAGCCAACACAAGAATACTTCTCATGAGTGGGAAGAAACTCTTGAAATAAGTCAAGGAAGAACATGATATGCAATTCGCGGTGGTGAGGAAACCCAAAATTATCCTTACTATCACTTCGATGGATGATTTTCCTGTAGAAGTTCAGGAATTGCTAGAAAATTTCACTGACATAGTGGTGGATGAGCTGCCAAAATCATTTCCACCCATTAGAAGTATCAGCCACCATATTGAATTAATACCAGGAGTAAGTCCACCAAACAAAGCAACATACAGATTGACACCTCGAGAGAATGAGGAATTCAAGAGCCAAGTCCAGGAATTGTTAGACAAGGGTTTGGTCAGAGAAAGCTTGAGTCCATGTGTAGTACCAACTGTATTGATTCCAAATAAGGATGGAGGATGGAGAATGTGTACAGACTCAAGAGCCATTAACAAGATCACCATTAGGTATAGATTTCTTTTACCCAGAATGGATGATTTAATGGACTGCTTAAGTGGAGATTTTTTTTTTCCAAGATAGATTTGAAAAGTGGATATCACCATATCAGGATGAGAGAAGGTGATGAGTGGAAAACAACCTTTAATACAAATGAAGGTTTGTATGAGTGGATTTTTATGCCATTTGGCTTAAAAAAATGCCCTGAGTACTTTTATGAGGCTGATGAATGAAATACTGAAAGATTTCATTGGAAAATTTTTGGTTGTGTATCTAGATGATATACTGATCTTTAGTAGGACTAAAGAAGAGCATTTAAGGCACCTGAAATTAGTGATGAGGGGGATACGATAGGAGAAGTTGTTGATAAATCTGAATAAGTCCTCTTTTATGAAGACAAAACTCATTTATTTGGGTTTTGTGATCTCGTCAAATGAGCTGAAGATGGATCCAAAGAATATGAAAGAAATCAAAGAATGGTCATCACCAAGGAGTATGTTCTAGGTGAGGAGCTTCCATGGATTAGCAAGCTTCTATAGGAAGTTCATTAGATACTTTAGTGGAATTTGTGTGCCGATGATGGATACAATGAAGAAGAAGCACAAGTATTTTAAATGGATGGAGGAGGCCGAGAGGATCTTCAATATACTAAAGGAGAAAATAACAGAACGACCAATTCTGGTCTTGCCGAATTTTGAAAGGACATTTCAGGTGAGATGTGATGCAAGTGGAGTTGCAATATGAACAGTTTTGAGTCAAGATAATAGACTTGTTGTCTATTTTAGTGAGAATATGAATGAGACCAACAGAAAATACTCCACATATGACAAGGATTTTTATGCCATAATTCAAGCCTTGAAGAAATGGAGACATTATCTTGTCCCACAGGAATTTGTCTTGTATAGTGATAACCAGGCTTTACAATTCATAACCAAACAGGAAAAACTAAATCAGAGGCATGAAAAATGGGTTGAGTTTATGCAGAATTTCAATTTTTTCATAAAACATATCGTTGGGAATGCTAACAAGGTTGTTGATGCATTAAGCATGAGATGTTTGATTCTAAAGGAATTTCTGGTGAAGACCTTGGGGTTTGAGCACCTTAAAGACATGTATTGTGATGATACAGATTTCAAGGAAGCATACAAAGCCTGTTTGAACCTTGTGTTGAGAAACAAAAGCCAGTGGATAGAGTACATGATTTAAGAGGGATTGTTGTTCAAGGGAAATCAGTTGTGCATACCAAAGTTCTCAATGAGGGATAACCTTTTGAAAGAAAATCATAGTGGAGGATTGGATCGAAATTTCAGCCATGATAAGACATTTGCACAGTTCAGCATCTCATATTATTGGATAGGTATGAGAACAGAAGTGATAAATTTTGTGAACAGATGTAGAATTTTCCAACATGCAAAAGAGAAGAGACAGAACACTAGATTATATCAACCATTGCCAATAACAGAGGGGAATTGGGATGAAATAAGCATGGATTTTGTGTTTGGACTACCAAGAACAGAAAGAGGATTTGATTCCATATTTTTGGTGGTGGATAGATTTGAAAAGATGGCACATTTTATCCCATGCCAGAAGACCAGTGATGCAACACATGTTGCAAATTTGTTTTTCAAGGAAGTTGTAAGACTTCACGGCCTACCTAGGAGCATGGTCTCAGGCAGAGACACAAAATTTGTTGGTCAATTTTGGAGAACATTATGGAAGAAGCTGGGGACATATTTTTCCTTCAGCTCAACTTATCATCCTTAGACAGATGGAAAGACTGAGGTGGGGAACAAGAGTTTGGGAAAATTATTGAGGAGTCTGGTCACTAAGCACCATAATCAGTGGGATCATATTCTTCCGCAAGAAAAAATTTCATACAATGACTCACCAAATAGGAGCACTGGGAAGAGACCATTCCAAATGTTGTATAGAATGCAGCCCAGGGGAGTATCTGAGTTGAGAGACTTGGAACATAATGATATCAGGAGCACTAGAGCAGAATATTTTTCTGCAGAAATGCAGAGGCTCCATAGCCAGAACAGAGGAAAGTTGCAGATTTCTAGCCAGGAGTAAAAACGAAGAGTTGATCAACATATCAAAGAACTTCAATTTGAAGTAGGATATTAGGTTTTGGAACATCTCATGAAAGAAAGTTTCCCTAGGGGAACATATAACAAATTAAAAATGAACAAGATAGGACCATGTAAGATCTTGAGGAAGTTTGATGCAAACGCCTATGAGATTGAGCTCCCAGATGATGTGGGCATATTACCCATATTCAATGTTTCAGATCTGTACCCTTATAGGGAAGATGACACCAAGGGATCATAAGACCAGATGAAGGTTCAGTGGGAGAACCAAATGCCTGTAGCAGAGAAGCCACAGATGGAGATGATAGTTGATAAGAGGATTGGCAAGAAGACCAGAAGAAATACCTATTTTGAATATCTGTTCAAATGGAAGGGACACCCAATAGAATATGCTAGTTGGGAAAATGAAGTTGCTATCTAGAAGCATGGAACGTCAATGTAGGATCTCATGGACAAGAGTCCATGAATTTTTTTCAAGGGGAGTATGATGTAGGAGCATTGCTATCACTCGCGCGGAGAAAGACCCATCAACATCTAGGAATCTGTACGAGAGATCAACGTTGGCATTCTCAGTAGATATTTTGAAGACCACCTTAACTCAGAACTGAAATTAATATCTTGAGGACTACTCAGAATCGGCCTGAGAAAATTTGGAGACATGCTTGAATGATTACGAGTGAAGTGAGGGATTCCACTATGACTCTTATGTGCGACTGGTCTAGATAGTCATTAGGTTGAGTTTTAAGAGTAGACAAGTAGCCAGGGAAAACCCTAAGAACCCTTTGAGATAAATATAGGTTTTGTATGCCCAAATGAGCCTAGTTGCTAGTTGCTAGTTGGATGTAGGGTAGATGTTAGCTGCAAGTTAGTAAGAGTTCAGTAGTTTTTTTCATTGTTCATTTAAAGTTGTAACCATTTTTCAATTTTGGAATAGAACAGAGGAAAATTAATCCAATGCATAGTGTGAACATTGTTTGCAATTCTCTGTTGTTGTGTTTTCATGAATGAATGAATGAATCTCTTTATGAGTAGATGGAACTGTGAATCTTAGTATAAGTTTAAATCGTTTCTCTTATGTCGAAGTGGTGCAAGGAATGCACAAAGAACACAAGGATTGCATTGACGAGATCTATTTTGATTCTGGAACTCAGAAGAGATAACATGAAACTTTCTCTTTGCAAGGAGTGAAAAGAGGCTAGTGTAAGGTGTGCATAGTCGCCCACAAGAATTAGAACTTTGCGTAGATATCTGGTGCAAGGAGTGCCCAGGTCCAAGAAGTCGGAGAATTAGAAAAGGAGAATGTCAGGAGGGCGAGAAGAATTTCTCTTCGAGAAGTCCTTCGGATTTGAGTTAGCAAAATCAATGAAACGCAAGGAGTGTGCGGGAAATCAAAATATTCACAAGACTAAGATGATGCAGGAGCATCGCTCCATGTCAGGAATGTGCCAACTAGACAACACATCTAGCACACATTTAATGGAGAAAGGGAGAGGCGCAACCCTCTCAATTTTGAAATTTGAAATTTCAATAAATGTTGTAAGGCTTTTAATGCCAGATCATGCCTTTGTACAAGTAGTGGTTGAGGTTTCCTTTGATGGTTACCTGCAACTGAGTCCAGATCAGTCAGGTCTGCAACATCCATTTATGTAATGTAGCCATAGGAGCTGCTCTATGATAGCGATAGCTCAGAGACGGTGGTTGAGGAGAAGCTCATGGGAGCCCTCATTTTGTAATGAAGAAATTAGAGTAGAGAGTTAGGAGGAGAGACCGGAGTAGAGAGGTCTCGAGAGAGAGTTGAGACTTGTTACAATCCAGCCTTTGAAAATACCTTGTATAGGCATTTTTGAATTAATAGAAGAGCATTTTTTCCTGCCATGAATTGTTTGTATGTGTTTGCATGTTTTTATGCATTTCATGTCTTAAATGCATAACTGGTGAAGTAATTTAGAAGTTTCAATTTCTTCTCGTATTTGAGTTTCCGAGTGAAAGGAGTGCACATATTCCACAAGTTGTGCATTGACGGAGGTGGGGTAACCTCAGGAAAGCTCAAGAGGGATAGCGTTGAACCTTCATCAGTAGAGGTGCAAGGAATGCATAGGAAGGAACTCTATTTTGAGTTCAAGGAAGACAGAACTACTGAAGGTTTTGTAGAGCTCTACCAAGAGGGCATTGAGCGAGTGCATAGAGTGCACCAAAGAACTCTATTTCGAGTTCTAAGGAAAGGGAAGTGTCGAAGAGAAGGCACTCACAGGGTTACTGAATACTCTGTAGTCTTTGCAAGGTGTGCATCGAGCAAAAGAATGCTAGGAGGGCATGAGACATTTCTTTCCAAGAAATGACCTCGAATCTGAGTTATTCAAAATCTCAGGAGCACCAAGAGTGTGTGAGAGTGGACTTGTTCTAAGTCCATAAGCTCATAAGAGAAATTGCAAGAAGAATGCATACCGAGAAAACCTTTTGAGGTTTCTGAGTTAACGAAACTCAGAAAGGACAATGTTTCTAGAATGAAGGTGAATTCATCAAAGTTAGATCGAGATAAAAGAGGAAGCAAAGGCCGAGGCCTTTCAAACTTTGAAAATCTTCCAAGGGGAAGGGAAGAAGCACAGGCTTAGGAAGGAGTAAAAGCTACCATTGGATCGGTAGTGCAGATAACCGTTGATCATAGGATCAGGTAAATTTACGTGGAGGTTAAACTTGTAGAGGTGGCGTAGTGGAAGATCTAAACAGACGGTGGAGACGCTTCAAGAGGAAGTGCCAAAATCCCATGGGCCATTGGATCTCGTGGAACAGTGAAGGGATTAAGACTGAGTGTCTTTCAATACCCTCAATCTTAGGAGTGATAGCAACCATTGGATGAGAAGCAACAGGAGTCGTTGATCCCCCTTTGGAGTGGAATTTTGGCATTTCGGCATTTCGAGGTTCGGGAAGTAGAGGAGGCTGTGATTTCTGAATCGAGAGTTTCAAACTCCTAGCTCACAGAATCCTGAAATCTCGCGCTCGAATTTCTCTATTGTTGAGTTTAGGGTTTGGAGTGGCAAGGGATTTTGGAGTCGCTGCATTGCGAACTCCTGGTTCATGAAATCGTGCCAACCATCGAATCTGGAGCGCGGTGGTCTGAGAGTCACTGGATCAAGGATACACGCACAGGGTTGAGTCCCTGGGAGGTGCATAGGAAAAAGGATCTGGGCCGTCAGATCTAGCACCAAGGATTGATAGCTGTTGGATCTGGAAGGAGGTGCGAGGGGTTTAATCCTCGTAACGGCAGAGGGAAGATCACTCGTCAAGTCCTGAAAGCATCAGGACTGTTCATCATGGGGACATGTGGTGAGTGGTCAAGGTTCGGGGAAAACCTCGAAAGGTTCTCTCAAGGGGTAGTATTTCAACATTTTTGGACCCACAAGGTTGAAGGACCAAGAACCATCTGCAATCGGAATCGCGAAATCGTGAATTTTGAAATCCTGAAAAGTGGACCATGGTCACGGGTAGATTTCGGCATTTCGGGACCTAGGAGTTTGAAGGATAAAAAATTGTTGCAGCTAGAATCATGAAATCATGAATCGAAAAAGGTAGGTAGGAGAGCCGTTAAGCCCTTTTCGGTGTTTCGGATACCGGGAGTTGGAAGGACAAGGAGCCTGGGAGAGCTCACATGCAGGAGTCCCGAAATCCTGAAACGCGAAAGGTGTGTTGGTTCAGAACAGAGAAGAGCGTCGAAATTTGAGCGCATGCATAGGTTTTCTCAAAGACTATGCCAGGGAATTAAAGGGACCTATGGATTCGTTCAAGGGGTTCTTGTAGGAGCCTAAAGAGCCATTTCGGCTCAGGGAAGAGAGCGATCCAGAGACCAGAGGGTCGCGGAACCCTGTTGAGGTAGGGGGTCTACATCATGTGGTATCAGAGCCAGATTTTGTTTGCAGATAGAAAACAAAGGGATTGAAAGGAGAAATTCTGGTAACATCAAGTGGAATCCGAAGAAGAGATTCATCTGTATACATCAGCTAAACGAAGCAGGGTTTTAATGCTCTGTGGTGATTGTTTGCATGTGTGTAACAGTCAATAGGCAGTCAGGCGAGCTGTAGGAGGACATGGAAATTCTCTCAGACGTAGATTGATCCATAAGTTTACCAGGAGGGTAGGTGAAAGATGGAAATGGCTACTGAAGGCCATGAACATGGTGGAAGAGGATACCACCAACAGATGAGTAAAGCAGAGATTGATAAAGAACTCGCTGAGATAAGGGTGAGAATGGAACAACTGACATTGAAGATGTAGCAGGAGGCAAAAGTACACTGGAGGTACGAATGGCCTCTGAACAGGAAAGCCAAATGGCCTGTTCAAAAGTTGTTGTCCAGGAAACAACAACAAGAGTTGAGGAAATGGTTGAGGTATGTTGAAAGCCTCAGTGACACAGAGCTGGTTTGAATTTGTGAGCCAGAAGTTGGAGAAACCCTCAGTGATGAGGAAGAGGGATCAGTTTCAGATCTTATAAACTACTAGGAGGACAGAGATGAATTTCCGAATTGCCAGGTGGGCAATGAAATGAGATCATTGGAGGATCTCATAGACTGTCAGGAGGACAGCCATGGAAATTCATATTTTCAGGTGGGCAATGGTATGAGATTAACAGAGGATCTCATAAACTGTCAGGTGGGTAGAAGTGGACTTTCAAGTTTCCAGGTGGGCAATGGAAAGAGATCAGTGGAAGGTCTCACGTACTGCCAAGGGGGTAGTGGTGAAAGTTCATATTTCCAAGTGGGCAATGAGATGGGATCAAACAATCTCATAAACTGCCAGGTGGGTAGTAGAAAATTGCCAAATTTCCAGGTGGGCAAGGGGAAAGAGATGAGACTGTCTGAAAGTCTCATGAACTCAGAGGAGAGTTCAGATCAGCAAGGAGTGCTGACAGGAGAGAATCAGAAGAGAATTTTGATCATTGGAGGAATAGAGGTGTTCCTACCAAGCAAACAAGTTGAGGCCAGAGCTTGTGCTGAAGATGCAGCAACAGAAGAAAGACAGCCAATAGAGACTGTCATGGAGGAAGAAATGGAGCAGACACTGACATTTTCCCAAGAAGCAGAAGATGAACATTCAACAAAATGGCTCAAAATTTTCAGCCAAGAAGCTGGATAGGAAATCACTATAGTACTGAAAGCTGCAGAAGAAGAAGAAGAAGAAGAAGAGGAAGCAGAAAAAATGGATTTTGTTGACTTGTGTGAAGAATTGGAAGCCCTGGAAAGGAGGGTGATGGTGCAAAGTTTGCACATCCAATAGGATAAGTTGGAAGTAGGTAGTGGAACATACCATCCTGGGGAGAAGCTGGAAGAAGTTGGAAGTATGCTAGCAAAAGAAATGGCAGCAGCATAACTGCTATAGAAAGAAGCTGAGAAACAATTCAGTGAGGAGACTGCAGAGCTAGATTCTGTAGTAGAGTGGCCACTTAGTGCCACAAAGAGAGATAAATATAGCAGGGGAGATTGAGTAGATCTACCCATTGAGAAGACAAAATTTTGACAGAGAAGACTGCATATAAAGAGCCAGCCATTGGAGTAGCTGGATGAGGTAATTGAAGAAATCAGAAGGTTGATGTTGAGTTCAATAGCAGAGACTGCCAGCAATGAGAAGTTGAGTAGAAGGGAGCCTGCAAGAGTATTAGGGCAGCAGTAGCAACAACAACGAAGCAGAGGAGTAGATGGACAACTCCAAGGGAAAGTTTGGGATCCAGGTGGATTTCAACACTGGAGAAGAGGAGCTCATGATCAGGAGATCATGATTTTTCCAGCTGAGGAGTATTATGTAGGAGCATCACTCCATGTTAGCAGCATGCCAACCAATCAGCACATTCAACACACATTTAATGGAGAAAGGGAGAGGCACAACCCTCTCAATTTTGAAATTTGAAATTTCAATAAATATTGTAAGGCTTTTAATGCCAGATCATGCCTTTGTACAAGTAGTGGTTGAGGTTTCCTTTAATGGTTACTTGCAGCTGAGTCTAGATCAGTCAGTTCTACGACATCCATTTATGTAATGTAGTCGTAGGATCCGCTCTGTGATAGCAATAGCTCAGAGACGGTGGTTGAGGATAAGCTCATGGGAGCTGTCATTTTGTAATGAAGAAATTAGAGTAGACAATTAGGAGGAGAGACCAGAGCAGAGAGGTCTCGAGAGAGAGTTGAGACTTGTTACAGTCCAGCCTTTGTAAACACTTTGTACAGGCATTTCTGAATTAATAGAAGAGCAATTTTTCCTGCCATGAATTGTCTGTATGTGTTTGCATGTTTTTATGCATTTCATGTTTTAAATGCATAACTGGTGAAGTAATTCAGAACTTTCAATTTATTCTCGTCTTTGAGTTTTTGAGTGCAAGGAGTGCACATAGTCTGCAAGGTGTGCCTTGACAGAGGTGAGGTAAAGTCAGGAAAGATAAAGAGGGATAGCGTTGAACCTTCATCATCAGAGGTGCAAGGAATGCACAGGAAGGAACTCTACTTTGAGTTCAAGGAAGATAGAACTACTGAAGGTTTTGTAGAGCTCTTCCAAGAGGGTATTGAGCGAGTGCATAGAGTGCACCAGAGAACTCTATTTCGAGTTCTGAGAAAAGGGAAGTGTTGAAGAGAAGACACTCACAGGGTTGCTAAATACTCTGTAGGCTCTGCAAGGTGTGCATCGAGTAGAAGAATGCCATGAGGGCATGAGGCATTTCTTTCCAAGAAACAGCCTCGAATCTGAGTTATTCGAAATCTCATGAGCACCAGGAGTGTGTGAGAGTGGACTTGTTCTAAGTCCATAAGCTCAGAAGAGAAAGTGTAAGAAGAACACGCACTAAGAAAACCTTTCGAGGTTTTTGAGTTGACAAAGCTCAGAAGGGACAACATTTCTAGAACGAAGGCGAGTTCATCAAAGTTAGATCGAGCTTAAAGAGGAAGCAAAGGCTGAGGCCTTTGAAACTTCAAAAATATTCCAAGAGGAAGGGAAGGAGTAACAACTACCATTGGATCGATAGCGCATATAACCGCTGATCACAGAATCAGGGAAAACTACATGAAGGTTAAACCCATAGAGGTGGCGTAGTGGAAGATCTGAACGGACGATGGAGACGCTTCAAGAGGAAGTGTCGAAATATCATGGTCCATTGGATCTCGTGGAACAGTGAAGGGATTAATATTTAGTGTCTTTCAACACCCTTAAGCTCAGGAGGGATAGAGACCATTGGATGAGAAGCAACAAGAGCTATTGATCCCCCTTTGGAGTGAAATTTTGGCATTTCGACATTTCAAGGTTCAGGAAGTAGAGGAGTTTGTGATGTTGGAATTGAGAGTTTCAAACTCCTGCTTCATGGAATCCTGAAATCTTGCACTCGAATTTCACTATTCTGGAGTTCGGGGTTTGGAGCGGCAAGAGATTTTGGAGTCGCTACATCACAAACTCTTGGTTTGCAAAATTGCGCTAGCTGTCGGATCTGGAGCATGGTGGCCTGAGAGCCACTGGATCAGGATACATGCACAGGGTTGAGTCCCTGAAAGGTGCATAGGAAAAAGGATTTGGGCCGTTAGATCTATCACCAAGGACCGATATCCATCGGATTCGGAAGGAGGTGTGAGGGGTTTAATCCTCGTAACAGCGGAGGGAAGAGGACTCATCAAGTCCCAAAAGCATCAGGACCGTTCATCAAGGGGACACGTGGTGAGTGGTCAAGGTTCAGGGAAAACCCCAAAAGGTTCTCTCAAGGGGTAGTATTTCAGCATTTCAGGACCTGGGAGGTTGAAGGAACAAGAACCATCTGCAGTCAGAATCGTGAAATCACATATTCTGAAATCCTGAAAAGTGGACCATGGTCACGGGTAGATTTCGGCATTTGGGGACCCAGGAGTTTGAAGGATCAAAAATCGTTGCAGCTAGAATCGTGAAAGGCCGGTAGCAGAGCCATTAAACCCTTTTTGGCATTTCAGATACCGGGAGTTGGAAGGACAAGGATCCTGGGAGAGCTCGCATGCAGGAGTCCGAAAAACATGAAATGCAAAAGGTGTGTTGGTTGAAAATAGAGAAGAGCACCAAAAATTGAGCTCATGCATAGGTTTTATCAAAGCCTGTGCCAGGGAATTAAAGGGACCTATGGACTCATTCAAGGGATACCAATAGGATCCCAAAGAGCCATTTCAACTCAGGGAAGAGAGCGATCCAGAGAGTAGGATGTCGTAGAACCCTACTGAGGTAGGGGGTCTGCATCAAGAGGTAGGTGTAAGGTGTGCACAGTCGCCCCCAAGAATTAGAACCTTGCATAGATATCTGGTACAAGGAGTGCACAGGTCCAAGATTCAACTAAGGTTTGAACAAGCTTTGATAGAAGTCAGAGAATCAGAAAAGGAGAATGTGAGGAGGGAGAGAAGAATTTCTCTTCAAGAAATCCTTTGAATCTGAGTTATCAAAATCTATGAAACGCAAGGAGTGTGCAGGAAATCAAAATATTCACAAGACCAAGCTCAGGGGGAGTAACTATTTTCATAACTGTTAAAGATATCCAAGAATCAGATTCGTCGAAGGAGAAAAGGTTCAAAACATTTGAACACCCAGAAGATATTCTAACTTTGAAGGTAATGTAAGTGAAAAGGGGAAAAGTTCTTGACCGTTCAATCTGAACGCTAGAGAATCATAACCGTCCATCAGGAGGGACACATGGTGAAGGATTAGTGCTTTGTTGACTTGCACTTCAGAGAATTCAAAGGGAAGAACGCTAAGAATTCGCGAGGCCTGAATCCACGACTTGATTTGAGCCATTGGATCTGTTATAACCCTATAATTTATAGGATCAACTGGTGACTGAAATGTTATCTCTTTAAGTGTTTTTGTTTGTCAAATGATTTTCCATTCTGCAAATAATTTGAGAAAAAGAAAAAGAAAAGAAAAATAAAAAGAAAAGAAAGAAAAAGAATAAAAGAGGGCATAAAAGAAATTCAATAGAGCCCCATGCAATAACAATGGTTTGGTCCATACCATTCAAGCATGGCCAAGTTATTTTAAATTGATGTTGATAGGAGTAGTGAATAAGTTTGGCTAAACAGTTTAATCTTAGCCATGTGATTTAGGTTAGCTAGTGAATAAATTTGACCAAATTGCCTAATCTTGGTCAGATAACCCCAGGATAGAGTAATTTCTTAGTTCAACAATTTAATCTAGGCTAATTGTCATAGGTAATTAGGTTAGATCATAGAGTAGTTTGCTTTATCTCAATAAAACAAGCATGATGATCAATGTTGAACCATATCTTTTAGGTTTAAAGGCTTGATGTTTAAAACCCCATGGTGATAAAGACAGGGAAGGTTTGGGCAAACACAAAAAACACACTTATCCTAAGTTTTCGAGCAAATATGATTTTGTACTCACCGAATAAAGACCGCACATAGATGAACGGCTAGAGAGTGGGCGCCCAGATCTACGGTTGACAAGTTTTTCTGGACCCCACCGACTGTTCTACCTTTAACAGTGGGGGGGTGTCCAGAATTGGAGATAACGAAGGCACACATCTAAACGGCTGAGGCGCCAACACCTTCATCAACGACTGAGATTGAATTCTGGAGCCCCCCGACCATTCTTATTTTAATAGTGGGGGGGGGGGGTCCAGAATGTTGGTTAAATATCGTGCACAGATCTATGGTCCAAGAGCGGGCGTGTTGATGGATGGCTCATGGTGTTTTTCAGACAACCTCGACCGACCTGTTTTTAAAGGAGAGGGGGGGTCTGGAATGGAATGTTTTTTGGTGAGCCCTTTTCATCTACGTGGTAGGAATCCATTGGGTCAGACTCGCACTGCCTCCCAAGGTCTGACATACCTTATCACCCCATGACATCGTTTTCCACATTTTTTCCTTAAAGGTCACATCTCAGTACTCTGTCAGTCCATTCCCCTTGTTCTCCCTTTACAATTCCTCTCACCATGGTCACTCCCCAATCAACTCCCGCCACATCACCTAGCCGTATTCATCATTCATTAGTACCTGCCATCTCATCCTCCAAATGACCCGTTGGAAATTTATTACTGGCTAACTTATCCATTAGCCTGCTGACCTATCCCCCTTGCCCAATGGGTATCCCTTTGCTCAAAACTACCATTTCCCTTCATTCTTCCATTGCTTACTGTGTCATCTCACCATAAAATATCTTTCCCATCACACCAGAGCATTTTTTCCTGTTTTCCTCTCCATTTCAGTTAGTTTCCCAAAGCCACAGTCAACCCCACTAACTTTTTGTTTTACTTGCAGGTATTGTTACAGTGATGGCGCCAAAATCAAAGAAAATAGAGGCCGAGGAAAATCCTTTCCTCCGACCTACTATCAACCTCGACAGGATCCCTCTAGTAGACAAAGACCATTTAATCACAGACACCAGATGTGAATTATACTTCGCAGATTTATAGTCATGGATAAAGGACGTCTTCTTGGACCAAAGTGATGAAATTGGGCTCTGGGAGTTAAACCTTCCTCTGTATCTTTTCCCCTAGGTTCACCATTTCCTTGAATTCACCCTCAAATTCCAAGCCCATTACATCCCTGACTAGAGAGCCATAGTGTCTTCATCAGGAGAAATTATTTTCCTCATCACACCTGAAACCATTGATCAGATGATGCAGATACCCAGAGCCGAATCCGCCTCACCTTTCAATATTGAAATTATCACAGAAATGTACCAGAAACTATCATTCCCCCAAAGAGCTCAGATTTTCGATCTTTTTCTCCCAAAGGCCCCTCATCTCCCCACTACAAATCCCCCGTATCCTTCCTCCCTATTCTTAGTGAAGGGAAACCAGGTCATCTCGTTGCTCTACGCCCTGCTTGGGTATTTTTCGGATCAAGGGGTGGATGAACCCATATTGGGTTTTCTGTCCATTTTCTCCACAGATGAGAAATGCACCACTCAATTCGACTACAACACTTTCCTGGCGGATAGAATTCATGAGAAATTCTCAAATTTTTCCACAGAAGGCATATTTCGGTATTCCTCAATACTAGCTTACATGTTCATTTTCTTCCAAGCAGACAAATTTTCGTTTTCAATGAAAAAGATGGTCAAGGATGGGAGGCCGTAGGCAGTGACAGCGTGGACTTTGCTGCTCAGAAAAAACTCTACAGAATTCATCTTCAAACATTTTATTGAGAAGCTCTATCATCCCGTGGTGAGCATGCTCAGTGGCAGACCTGAGCTGAGAATAAATGAGGAAATTCAGAGGATCTTACACCTTTCAGACCTTGCAAAAATGGGACACTGGTACCTGTACCAGGACCACACAAATATTAGAGTGTATGGGTGCGAATTGGCTCCATAGAAGTTACCCAAGTATCTTCCCGTGAGGATATTTTCCCTAGAGTACATAAGGCAAATGATCAAATTAGATGACATACATTTTGTGTCACTAGAAAAGAAGCAACAACTTAGAATCAAAGGGAAAATAGGATCATTCATCTGCAATAGCCGAGGAGCTGGAGAGGAAGCAGATAGACTATTAAAAGAGATGAAGTTTTTTGTTAGCTTCATATGGAATTATGACCCTTGCGGGATAATTTCATAGATGAGAGTTAAGAATAAAAACATCCTGTATTTTCATACACGTAGGCCTGAGATAGAGAAGTTTGCCAATCAAACAGAATGGGATCCAAACACTCTAGTTGAAATAGAACGGCAGGACCCTTCGGTCACTATCTCACAGACAACTACACCACAGGTTCCTAAGGAGAAAAGGCCCAGGAAGGACACTTCACCTTCCATCACTAAATTCTCGGCTGAAGATTTCCAATTACACACCAAGAGGCCAAAAACTAGTCATGCACCTGACACGGCTGGTGAACAGGGAATCCAATCCACTACAACTATGGAGTTTGATCAGTTGCTCCTTAGCAGAAGAAACAAACATATCATGACTATAATGTTGCCTAAGAAGCCTACAGATACTCCACTAATCAACCAGCCAAGAAAAATAGGACCAAAACTGAGTATTTTTGAGAAGTATGATATGATCAAAAAAAAAAATCAGACGCTGACCAGTAACACATATGCTCAGTTCTGGAAGCAAACATCAACTGCACAACATAGAATATTGTCTGCATTCAACACTGAGAAGGGTAGAATTCACATGGCATTTCTGCAAGCATAGGTGCTAGACCCGAAAGAAATCATCGATTACAAAAGGGCAACATTCGAACTTCAGACTAAAGATGTGCATCCTTCTAATCAAATGGATCTGCAAAGGAAAACTAGAGAAATGGTTTTCTCCACATTGGAAAATTATTCTACTGCTACCTCTAAGTTACAGGTATCTCTGAGCAACGTCCAGACACAACTGAAACTAGAAAAGATATCATCCTTCGCAAAGGATAATAAGATTAATACATTGGAAGAACTGGTCCTCAAGATCGAGTATGATCCCTCGAATGTGAAAGCAGTCGAGGAGATGCTTAAAAAGAAAAATGTCGATATAGCATCTCTGAGGAAATAGTTGAAACTTCCACCAACAGAAGATTCACAGGCAAAGGAGATAGCTGAGACAGAAGGGGAAAAGGATTAGATGCTCAGGCTGATCATGGAGAAGAATGCACAGTTGAAGGAGATGGAAGAAAAAATGGAAACGTTATTGAAACAGAAGGAACAATCAAGGCCTATGGAAGTCATTCCATTAAGCGCAGTTCCACTCACAGGAGTAAGCACAACATATGCAGCAAAAATTCCCTCAGCAACTCCACTGATGGCTCTAGAGAAGACATTAGAACTGGAAAATTCCATGGAAGAGATGAATTTTCAAGAGACAGAGATTAGCAGAATTAAAAAGGAGGTTGAGAACCTTCAGGAACTCAAGTCTTCTTACCAATCCAGCTACTCCAAGGAAAAACAAACATCAGACAAGCTCAAATAGGAATTGCAACAGCTTCAAAAGAAAACAGTGGCAGGTAAAACACTTGCTGAGGTCAAGGAAAATGTCTGGATAGATATCACCAAATCTATAAATGAAATATGGCCCATAGTACAAATCATGTTTGAGTAGAACAAACTGGTACAGAGAAGCAAGCATGCAATTGAAAAGATAAGAGGAGAATTTGGAGAGATGCCCGTAGAAGCCACTGAGATCATCAAATTCCTAAATTCAAAAACCAGAGAAGAGTTAGAGGAGGTGAGAATTGAAGATAGGACAGAAACCATCCTGGAAGTCAAGAGGGTCCTGACCAAGAGAGGATTGATGATATAACTGGAGGAAAAGGTCCAGGCTATGGACATAGGAGTGCAAAGGTTTTTCAGCAAAATTGAAGCTCTGCAGAAGAAAGGCCTCCCTAGTTTAAGGGTCATAAATGACAAGTTAATGACACTGTCTGATTATAAAGGAAGCTAGCCACTGTGGCTAAAGATAGTTCAAAGCTCTCAGGAATACAGTTCAGTATCATAGGAAATTCATTTTTTAGAAGCTTTCCAATCAGACATCAGCATACAACATGAGATCTAGTACATTTTCATCATCAAGCAAACTTTTTCCAAATATACGGAGATGGATGAAGTATACCAAATATTGCTCAAAGTCAATGTTCCCAGTAACCTTCGATGGGAAGAGTTATGCAGTCTGATCGAGTAGGTGATGAGGTGTCCAAGCCTAGTCAGTTATCCAGTCAGACGAGGTCGTGCAGAGGCCTCACCAATGGTTCACCCTAGAAATCAGCATGAAGTTTCAACGCATCATCAAACAGTTTCCTAAATTTTTGTATCTTGTTAAGTTAGTTAGCTAAATTTAGATTTTCCACGTCCTGATCTTTGATGACAAGGTCGTATGTAATTTTGATTATAAATACTTCAAACTTTGAAGTACTTAGGGTTGATCTTTACACCTTGCAAGCTAAAAGACTATAATTTTTATCAAGATATCTTCTAGTAATACAAAGAGACGTTTCACAGGATTCTCGCATGTTATTCATTGGTGATTTTTTCTTTTCTATGTTAAATGTTCTTCTTGCTCAGTTGTCATATTGTTTTCTAATCTAATCTTTTAAAAGTAATGCATGTTGCAGGATTTATCTTTGTATACCCTGTTTTCCGACCTTGAAAGGTTTTAATGTTTATCTTCTGATATTACAGTCAAGAAATTCTTAAATGCTTCTTCATTTTAATTGATATTCTCATCTTTTCTTCTATTCATCACTTTACTGCTAAAGAATCCAACAAATGCATTATCTTGCCCGATGAAAAGAATCTTTTGTTTTTTCTTAGATTTCTATCTTTATAATACAGACCCCATAGCCCAACGGAGGCGTAAACCCTTTTCAGCCAACTTAAAAAAAACATCAAAACTTTTCAATCTTATTTTATTTTATATAACTAGCCTAATATCTTAAAGTTAAAACATAGCTAAATCATACAAAGAGGTCCCTCTCTAAAACTGGTAGGGATAGATTCCAGTTTCGAAGTGGTTGGATAAAGTTACCTCTTGTAAATTTCTTCTACTCTGACAACCTCTAGGAATTTACAAAATGTTAACATAGTGGCGACTCCACTGGGGAACTGAACAAACTTTCAACCCCACGTTTTATTTTTCCCTAGAAGAAGACTTTGTTTATGAACAAATTGTAAATCTGAGAAAGAAATAATGTTTAGAGGTGGTTAAAAGCTTGTACATATTAATTTCAGACTCATAAAACTAAAAAACTATATAAAATTTACGAAAATCTAGCTCCTAAAAGAGCTTATACTCGATCCCTCCTAGACCTAGAACCTGCAATAACAACTAATAATCTAGAATAGTTACTTAGAAAGAATACCATTTCAAAAGGTTCAGGGAGTCATAATCCCCTTCACAGGTTCCCTTCTCTTCCGGAGGAACTTGTTGCCCTTCAAGATCTGGACTTTGACACCATTTTCGAATGAAGCCTATTTAGAACGAAATCAGATAGCTTTGTGACTGAAATCATTTTAAACCCAAAAATACTGCAACCCCGTACCCCTGAAATACTATCTCCCACTACAAAACCTCAAACTGCTCACTTTGTGCCAGCTAGCCCCTCCTCATCCTTGTTTTTTGTCACCACCCCACCTATCGTCCAGGTTGTTGTCCCACCTCCTCAGGTTATCGTGGTAGCCAGATATGATCCCTTGGTGTTGGCCGCACCTTTACACACTATGCCCCAGGATTATCAAACAAGACTTCCACAGTTCAATGGTACAGGGCCCTTGAATGCACAACAACACGTTGATACAATGAATGTTATTTTGACCTGCAGGAAGTAGATGAAGATGACGTTCAAATGAGACTATTTGCATAGAGATTGACTGGTGACAATAAGAAATGGTACAAAGGCTTACGTGCTGCCTCAGTGCTCAACCTTACAATGTTTCAAAGAAGATTTTTGGACATATGGGAGGTAAAGAAAAACCCTCTCCAAATCTTGTCAGAATATGAAAACATCAGAAGGAATCAAGGTGAGACAGTTCAAGATTACTGCACCTACTTCAATAATCTGTACAATGTTATTCCAGCTGATATTAAATCCCCACAAGGTTTAGAACTGATAAAATTCCCTGACGGTTTCGACGTTGATATGTCATATTAGTTAAGAGAAAGAAACTCCACCACCCTGGAGGACATGCAGAAAAGCACGATAAGTGTGGAGGCCAACCTGTTGGCTAAAAGGGCATGGCAGAGGACTGAAAGGAGATTCACGATTAAATAAGAACCTTCCACATCTTCTTCTGACGCCAAATTGGATTCCTTAGCTAGAGCAATGGAAAGGATGATGGAGAGACTTACTATATCTGAAAGAAATCCTCCTAGAGAAAATAGACCTGCTCTACAAATTCGAAATCCTAACTTCAGAAGAAATCCTCCTCAAATCAGGAAGAGAGATCCCAGGGATCAAAGCAACCAGAGGGGTCCTGATCAACAGATCAAACCACCCCTACAAGAAAATTATGCCGATGAAGGAGAAGAGGTAATTGAAGAATTGGAGGACACACACATAAACCTCATGGACATTCATGATAACGAAGCTATTTTCCTCACTCATGAAGAGCAAGGACTTTTCCTTCTTTCTCAAACATAGGTGAGTGAAGAAGATGAAGAGACTAAACAATAGGAATTTGAAGATGCCATTATGGAGGTACACAGGAAGTACAATTTGTGAAGTAAGAAGATGGATGAAAATTCCCCAAAAAAGGTAACTGAAACTAAGAAAGTAGTCAAAACCAAGAAAGCCCCTGAGCCTTCTACCAAAAATATCCCTGAGAAAGGTAATGCTAAAGCTCCAGCAAAAAGAAACCTTACCATTTTACAAATATCAATGCAAACTGAGATTTCATCAACCAACCCACCAAATACTTCTGCCCAGAGGACTATGGTGGACAAATTAGAATTGCTGAACCAAAGTAGAGAACCTACACCTTTCAGCCTCGAAGGGGAATTAGCCAAAGTGAAAATTCCCATTCCCCTTTCTGAGTTGATGAGTAAGGAAGCTTACCGATCACAAGTGATCAATGCACTGAGCATTGAACCTGATATAGGCACGAAGGCCTTAACCATCAGATCGATGAATCATTCAGACACTGTAAATCTTACTGATGATCAACATAAACTCTTGTTTGGCCCTAAAGTTGATGGTCTGACTGACAATGGTGTTGTCGCTCCTTTTTACATCAGCCTTAATATACACAACTTGATTCTTCATAATTTTATGTTAGATTTAGGTGCTTCCCATAACCTGATGCCTAAAGCAGTGATGGAAAAACTGGGACTCAAGGTCACCAGACCTTACAAGGACTTACACTCTTTTGACTCCAGAAAAGTCAGATGTATCGGATTGATCAAGGACTTATGTATCACTCTAGTTCATATTCCGGCAAAAATCATGGTTATGGATGTTGTGGTCGCAGACATTCCCCTGAAATATGGTATGTTGTTGTCCAGGTCTTGGGGGGGCAAGTTGAAAGGTACTTTGCAGTCGGATATGTCATATGCCACCATCCGAGTATTTGGGCAACAGAGAAGACTGTACAGAGAGACGCTGATGAAATATATGGTCAGCAGCCAAGAAAAGCCACATAACTATCCTCTGTACTCTGCACATTCTGACCTAGATTCCTTCATCCTATATAATGACAATGATATGGGAGAACAAATCGCTCAGCTGGAAGAAGATACATTTGATACGAAAGAAGGCCAAGAAATCACTGAGGCAGAAAGAAAGAAAAACGTGATAAGTGAAGAATTGCCACTCTGGAGCATGGACTTCAATGGAGTTGTAAGCAAAGAAGGAGCTGGAGCAGGAGTTTGGCTACACAATCACAAATCCAGGTATTCAGAAAACCATTCTTAAAAATTGAATTTTCAATGCACTGACAACATAGCCGATTACGAAGCTTTGATGCTCGGTCTGAAACTTCTAAATAAAGTTGGTGCCAAACAAATCATGGTAAGAGGCGATTCTAAATTAATTATCAAACAAATCAAAGGTGAGTATGCAACAAAACATCCTCGTCTTAGAGCTTATAGGAATGTTGTTTTGGATGCCCTTAAATGTTTCACTGAAGTTGATTTGCAGGTGATGCCCAGGGGACAAAATATTTTGGCAGATGGAATAGCTACATCAGCAGCTACGTGCAAGATACCTTTTCGTTCCACTCGCCCATACACGGTGGAGGTGAAGTGCAGACTGACTGTCCCAAATAACATCAGATACTGGCAAACATTTGGGAACGATGAGCAAATTGAAGATTTTCTACAATGTAAAAATGATTTCGAGTGTACAAACATAGACTTAGAAAACGATGATGAAAATGTGCATAAATCCAATTTTGGAAATGACAGTGTAAATAAAATAGATTCAGAAGAGTTAGGTGAAGATGAGATAGAATCTGTCATTTTTCATTTAAAGAGTAATGTCTTACCGAGGGGTTTAGTTCCGTTAGAAGACTTATTTGATTCAATGATGTAGCTAAAAAACCTAAAATCAAAGCCAATGGGAAAGAGGTTGAAGATGTTAACATAGGGACAGAAGAGAAACCTAGGATAGTAAAACTTTCTAAATCCTTACCTCCTGAGAAAAAAATCAAATAGATTGAACTTTTCAAGGAATATGCGAACGTGTTTGCTTGGGGATATGAAGATTTAAAATCTTATGACACAAGCATTATACAACATAGGATCCCGATAAAACAAGATCAAAAACATTTCAGACAGAAACTTAGGAGAATCAATCCCAAGTTACTTCCCTTGATAGAAAGAGAAATTAAAAAGATGTATGATGCTAAAATCATAGTTCCCTTACGATTTTCCAAATGGGTTTCAAATCTGGTCCCAACCTGAAAGAAATCTAGGGAAATCAGGCTTTGCATTGATTTCCGAAACCTGAACAAGGTTTCTCTGAAAGACAACTACCCATTGCCAAAAATGGACCACATATTACAAAAGGTAGTTGGATCCAGCCGAATCTCCTTACTGGATGGTTTCTCGGGCTATAACTAGGTTCTCATTCACCCAGATGACCAAGAGAAAACAACCTTCACAACACCTTGGGGTACCTTCATGTACGTGAAAATGCCTTTCAGGTTGATGAACGTTGGGGCCACTTTCCAAAGAGCAATGTACATTGCATTTGTGGAAGAACTTGGTAAATTTATTGTCATTTATCTGGACGACGTAACTATTTATTCCCAATCTGATGATGAGCACTTAAGACATCTCAGACGAGTGTTTGAGAAATGCAGGAAATTTTGGATTTCTCTAAATCCTAAGAAAAGTCTTTTTGAATTAGAGGAAGGTAAACTGTTGGGGCACACAATCTCTAAGGATGGAACTAAGATAGATCCCAGCAAAATAGAAGCGATTCAGAAACCAGAACACCCAAGGAATATCAAAGAGTTACAGTCTTTCATTGGAAAACAAAATTTTCTGAGAAGATTCATACCAACCTGGCCGAGCTTCTTAGGAACATCACAAAAATGTTAAAAAAGGAGACAAAAATAAAATGGAACATTGAATCTAAGTAGTCTTTTGAACAATTTAAACATGCACTCACACAGGCTCCAGTCTTGATCAGTCTTGATTTCACCAAAGATTTTTACCTTTTTTCTTTCGCTTATGAACATACCATTGCAGTAGTATTACTACAGAAAAACAGTGAAGGGTATGAACAACCCATAGCCTTTTTCAGTAAAGCATTAAGAGATGTTGCTTTGAATTATAAAATAATGGAGAAACAAGCTTTTTCCCTGGTGAAAGCCATAAAGGATTTTAGAGTATATATTCTCCATTCCCACACCATCGCATATGTTTCGAACGTGGTAGTAAAAGACATTTTAAATCAGGACAATCCAGATGGACGAAGAGGAAAATGGATTGCTATCATTCTAGAGTATGACATAGAGATTAAGCCTACTAAACTGATTAAAGGTCAAGGTCTAGCAAAGTTAATGGCTGAATCCAATTTCCATGCTCTTGATATTAATTTCTTAGCTGTAGTAGATGAGCAGGGAGAGCAGGTGACTTCAAGCGTGAAATAGGTATTTCTTAACTCTCCATGGTACGCAGACCTAATATTTGTTTTGCATAACATACAAGCACCCCCTGGTCTGACCAAAACTAAAGCTAGGTTTTTGAAATTGAAAGCATTAAAATTTTGGATTCTAGAAGGCAATCTATATTGGAAGGATCCTGGAGGTATTTTGTTGAATTGTCTGTTAAAACATGAAGCTGACAAAGTATTGCAGGATTTTCATGCAGGAGACTATGGTGGTCATCTGAGCTAGAAGACCACAGCTAATAAAATTCTTAGAGTTGGGTTCTATTGGCCTACGTTGTTCATTGATGTGCATCAAAAAGTGACTTCGTGTCATAAATGTCAGGTTTTCGAGGGCAAAAAGAAGCTCCTTCCTTTGCCCCTGAAACCAATCTCTGTTGAAGCTTCTTTCCAACAATGGGGATTAGACTTTATTGGAGAAATACATCCTCTCTCTTCGGGCCAGCACAGGTGGATTCTTACTACTACGGACTATTTCACAAAATGGATTGAAGTTGTACCAAGCAGGCAAGCTAATGATTCTGTCATTATTAAATTTCTTGAAAATAATATCTTTTCTCGTTTTGGATGTCCTAGAAAGATTATAACTGACAATGCAGCTGCTTTTCGATCTAAGAAGCTCATAGACTTTTGCAACCAGTATCATATTGTTTTGGGTCATTCCATAGCTTATTACCCTTAGGGAAATGGGTTGGCGGAGTCATCCAATAAGACCCTGGTGAACATTATTAAGAAGACTATGCAAGAAAAAAAAAAGTCATGGCATAACAAGCTGGTTTTCGCACTATGGGCCGACAGACTGACCACCAAGAGGTCAATTGGTATGTCACCATATCAGTTGGTCTATGGCACTGAAGTAGTCTTTCCCACTTCCTTAGGAGTTCTTTTCATGAAGTTACTGCAAAATATGCAAGCTGAGCCGAACGACTCCCAAAGAAGGATAAACCAGATGATCCACTTGTAGCAATCCAGAGAAGAAGTATACAACAAAACTCAGGTTGTCCAAGAGAGCATTAAAAAGATCTTTGACAAAAGAACTAAAGAAGATGACTTTGAACTAGGTGACTTGGTTATGAGATGGGATGCCCGAAATGAAGATAAGGGAAAGCATGGAAAATTCGACAGTCTATGGAAGGGACCTTTCATAATTCAAGCATTCAGAGGAAATAATTCCTTCTTTCTCAACAATAGCGATGGGACCAATCTGCCAGGAGGACCTGTAAATGGAAAAATGTTGAAGCACTATTCACCTCCTCGGTAGGGACCTTCAGTCACACTTTTCCATTGTACAAACCATTTTCATTTTTCTTACCAGTTTTTGAGTGAAATAACTTTGATCATATGGTTGAAGCCCACAGAGAAGGCCCTAAGCCACTGAACATTGTCTTCCAATTTTCAAAAATAAAACCAATCAAGCAACAAATGCAACTATGGAGAAAGTTTTTTAGAACATCAGGAATCAATATTCTTGGCACTTCACAACGAGAGTACCATCCCCAGGTGGATCCGTTTTTATAACCCTATAATTTATAGGATCAACTAGTGACTGAAATGTTATCTCTTTAAGTGTTTTTGTTTGTCAAATGATTTTCCATTCTGCAAATAATTTGAGAAAAATAAAAAGAAAAGAAAAAGAAAAAGAAAAGAAAAGAGAAAGAAAAAGAAAAAGAAAAAGAATAAAAGAGGGCATAAAATAAATTCAATAGAGCCCCATGCAATAACAATGATTTGGTCCATACCATTCAAGCATGGCCAAGTTCTTTTAAATTGATGTTGATAGGAGTAGTGAATAATCTTGGCTAAACTATTTAATCTTCACTAGGTGATTTAGGTTAGCTAGTGAATAAATTTGACCAAACTGCCTAATCTTGGTCAAATAACCCCAGGATAGAATAATTTCTTAGTCCAACAATTTAATCTGGGCTAATTGTCATAGGTAATTAGGTTAGAGAATAGGGTAGTTTGCTTTATCTCAATAAAAAAGGCATGATGATCAATGTTGAACCATATCTTTGAGGTTTAAAGGCTTGATGTTTAACCCCCCATGGTGATAAAGACAGGGAAAGCTTGAAAAAACACACAAAACACACTTATCCTAAGTTTTCAAGAAAATATGATTTTGTACCCACTAAATAAAGACCACACATAGATGAATAGCTGGAGAGCGAGCGCCCAGATCTATGGTTGACATTTTTTTCCAGACCCCCCCCCCCGACCGTTCTACCTTTAATGGTGGCGGGGGGGTCCAGAATTGGAGATAACGAAGGCACACATATAAACGGTTGAGGCGCCAGCACCTTCATCAACAGCTAAGATTGAATTTTGGACCCACCCGACCGTTCTTCTTTTAATGGTAGGGAGGGGGGGTTTGGAATGTTGGTTAAATATTTCACACAGATCTATGGTCCAAGAGCGGGCGCATTGATGGACAACTCATGGTGTTTTTCAGACCACCCCAACCAATCTGTTTTTAACAGAGGGAGGGGGGGTCTATAATGGAATGTTTTCTGGGAGGCCCTTTTCATCTACATGGTAGGAATCCATTGGGTGAATCTCCCACCGCCTCCCAAGGTCTGACATAACTTATCAACCCATGATGTAATTTTACACGTTTTTTCCCTAGAGGTCACGTCTCATTACTCTGCCAGTCCATTCCCCTTGTTCTCCCTTTACAAGTCCTCTCACCATGGTCACTCCCCAATCATCTCCCGCCACATCACTTGTTCATATTCTTCATTCATTATTACCTGTCATCTCATGCCCCAAATGATCCGTTGGCAATTTATTACTGGCTAACTTATCCGTTAACCTGTTGATCTGTCCCCCGCACCCAACGGGTATCCATTTTCTCAAAAATACCATTTCCCTTCATTCTTCCATTGCTTACTGTGTTGTCTCACCAGAAAATATCTTTCCCATCGAACCAGAGCATTTTTTCCCATTTTCCTCTCCATTTCAGTCAGTTGCCCAAAGCCATAGTCATCCCCGCTAACTTTTTGTTTTACTTGTAGGTATTGTTATAGTGATGGCGCCAAAATCAAAGAAAACAGAGGCTGAGGAAAATCCTTTCCTCCCGCCTCCTGTTGACCTCGACAGGATCCCTCTAGTATACAAAAACCATTTAATCGCAGACACCAGATGCGAATTCGACTTTGCAGATTTACAATCATGGCTAAAGGACATTTTCTTGGACCAAAGTGATGAAATTGGGCTCTGGGAGTCAAACCTTCCCCTGTATCTTTTCCCCCAGGTTCACCATTTCCCCGATTTCACCCTCAAATGCCAGGACCATTACATCCTCGACCAGAGAGCCATAGTGTCTTCATCAGGAGAAATTATTTTCCTCATCACACCTGAAACCATTGATCGGATGATGTATATACCCAGAGCCGAATCCGCCTCACCTTTCAATCTTGAAATTATCACAGAACTGTACCAGAAACTATCATTCCCCCAAAGAGCTCAGATTTTAAATATTTTTCTCCCACAGGTCACTCAGCTCCCCACTACAAATCCCTTGTATCCTTCCTCCTTATTCTCAGTGAAGGGAAACCAGGTCATCTCGTCGCTCTGCACCCTGCTTGGGTATTTTTCGAATCAATGGGTGGATGAACCCATATTGGGTTTTCTGTCCATTTTCTCCACAGACGAGAAACCCACCACTCTGTTCGACTACAACACTTTCCTGGCGGATAGAATTCATGAGAAATTCTCAAATTTATCCACAAAAGGCATGTTCCGGTATTCCTCAATACTAGCTTACATGTTCATTTTATTCCAAGTGGACAAATTTTCCTTTTCAATGTAGAAGATGGACAAGGATGGGAGGACACAGGAGGTGACAGTGTGGACTTCTCTCCTCAAACAAAACTCTACAAAATTTAGCTTCAAACATTTTATTGAGCAGTTCTACCATCCCGTGGTGAGCATGCTCAGTGGCAGACCTGAGATGAGAATAAATGAGGAAATTGTAATGACCCTTTTCTTATTACTATGAATAATTTCATAAATAAACCTAAACATGGGCTAAATTATAATTAATTATTATATAACCTTAATTGATTACAAGTTATTAATTAATTATTTTGATTATACTTAGCTGAAGTATG
>ML778661.1:367055-383725 GCA_009831015.1 Picea engelmannii | reverse complement strand
GAATCTAAATTGTTTAAGTTGCTGGTAAGCAGATTGATATTATGTTGATATTATGTTGATTAGATATTGTATTATGCTGTTAAGAAATAAATGCTCGTGAAGATAACAATGTTAGATATATATATTGATGGGCATTACAGAAATTCAGAGGATCTTACACCTTTCAGACCTTGCAAAAATAGGAGACTGGTACCTGTACCAGGACCACATAGAGATCAGAGTGTATGGGTGCGAATTATCTCCATACAAGTTACTCAAGTATCTTCCCGTAAGGATATTTTCCCTGGAGTACATAAGGCAAATGATCAACTAAGACGACATACATTTTGTGTCTCTGAAAAAGAAGAAATAACTTATAATCAAAGGGCAAATAGGATCATTCATCTGCAATAGCCGAGGCACTGGGGAGGAAGCAAATAGGTTGTTAAAGGAGATGAAGTTTTTTCTTAGCTTCATATGGCATTATGACCCCTGCAGGATAATTTCAGAGATGAGAGTTAAGAATAAAAACATCCCATATGTTCATACACCTAGGCCTGAGATAGAGAAGTTTGCCAATCAAACATAATGGGATCCAAACAATCTGGTTGAAATAGAACAACAGGATCCTTCGGTCATTGTCTCATAGATGACTACACCATAGGTTCCCAAGGAGAAAAGGCCCAGGAAGGACACTTCACCTTCCATCACTAAAGTCTCGGCTGAAGATTTCCAATTACACACCAAGAGGCCAAAAACTAGTCATGCACCTGACACGGCTGGTGAATAGGGAATCCAATCCACTACAACTATGGAGTTTGATTGGTCGCTCCTTAACACAAGTAGAAAGCATATCATGACTATAGTGTTTCCAAAGAAGCCTACAGATACTCCACCAATCAACCAGCCGAGCAAAATAGGACCAAAACTGAGTATTTTTTAGAAGTATGATATGATCAAAAAGAAAAATCAGACGCTGACTAGCAACACATATGCTCAGTTCTGGAAGCAATCATCAACTGCACAACACAGATTGTTGTCTACATTAGACACTGAGAAGGGTATAATGCACATGGCATTTCTACAAGCATAGGTGCCAAACCCGAAAGAAATCACAAATTACAAAAGGGAAATGTTCGAATTTTAGACTAAAGATGTGGATCTTGCTGATCAAATGGATATGCAAAGGAAAACTGGAGAAATGGTTTTCTCCACGTTGGAAAATGCTTCTACTACTGCCTCTAAGTTACAGGTATCTCTAAGTAATGTCCAGACACAACTGAAACTAGAAAAGATATCATCCTTCACAAAGGATAATAGGATTAAGACGTTGGAAGAACTGGTCCTCAAGATCGGGTATGATCCCTCGAATGTGAAAGCATTCGAGGAGATGCTTAAAAATAAAAATGTCGATATAGCATCTTTGATGAAACAGTTGAAACTGCCACCAATAGAATATTCACAGGCAAAGGAGATAGCTGAGACAGAAGGGGAAAAGGATGAGATGCTCAGGCTGATCATGGAGCAGAATGCACAGTTGAAGGAGATGGAAGCAGAACTGGAAAAGTTATTGAAAGAGAAGGAACAGTCAAAGCCTATGTAAGTCATTCCATTAAGCACAGTTCCACTCACAGGAGTAAGAAAAACATCTCCAACAGAAATTCCCTCAGCAACTCCACTGATAGCTATGGAGAAGACAATAGAACTGGAAAAGTCCATGGAAGAGATGAATTTGCAAGAGACAGAGATTAGCAGACTTAAAAAGGAGGTTGAGAACCTTCAGGAACTCAAGTCTTCTTACCAAGCCAACTACTCCAAGGAAAAACAAACATCAGACAAGCTCAAACAGGAATTGCAACAGCTTCAAAAGAAAACTGTGGTAGGTAAAACACTTGCTGAGGTCAAGGAAAATGTCTGGATGGATATCACCAAATCCATAAATGAAATATGGCCCATGGTACAAATCATGTTCGAGCAGAATGAACTGGTGCAGAGAAGCAAGCAGGTGATTGAAAAGATAAGAGGAGAATTAGGAGAGATGCCCGCAGAAGCCACTGAGATCATCAAATTCCTAAATTCAAAAACTAGAGAAGAGTTAGAGGAGTTGATAATTGAATATAGGACAGAAACCATCCTAGAAGTCAAGAGGGTCCTGACCAAGAGAGGATTGATGATACAATTGGAGGAAAAGGTCTAGGCTATGGACATAGGAGTGCAAAGGTTTTTTAGCAAAATTGAAGCTCTGTAGAAGAAAGGCCTCCCTGGTTTAAGGGTCATAAATGGCAAGTTAATGACATTGTCTGATTATAAAAATAAGCTAGCCACTATGGCTAAAGATAGTTCGAAGTTCTCAGGAATACAGGGCAGTATCACAGACAAGGCGTTTTAAAAATATTTTCAGTCATACATCAACATACAACACGATATCCAGTACATTTCATCATCAAGCCAACTTTTGCAAAATAGACGGAGATGGATGAAGTATACTGAAGATTGCTCAAAGTCATTGTTCCTAGTAACCTTCGATGGGAAGATTTATGCAGTTTGATTGAGTAGGCGATGAGGTTTCCAAGCCTAGTCATCTATCTAGTCAGACGAGGTCATGTAGAGGCCTCACCAATGATTCACCCCAGAAATCAACATGAAGTTTCAACACATCATCAAACAGTTTCCTAAATTTTTGTATCTTGTTAAGTTAGTTAGCTAAATTTAGGTTTGCCACATCCTGATATTTAATGACAGGGTCGTATGTAATTTTGATTATAAATACCTCAAACTTTGAAGTATTGAGGGTTGATCTTTATGCCCTGCAAGCTAAAATACTGCAATTTTTATCAAGAGAGCTTCCAGTAATACAAAGAGACGTTTCACAGGATTCTCGCGCATTATACATTGGTGATGTTTTCTTTTCTATGTTAAATGTTCTTCTCTCTTAGTTGTCATATTGTTTTCTAATCTAATCTTTTAAAAGTAACACATGTTGCAGGATTTATCTTTGTATACCCTGTTTTCTGACTTTGAAAGGTTTTAATGTTTATCTTTTGATATTACAGTGAAGAAATTCTTAAATGCTTCTTCATTTTAATTGATATTCTCATATTTTCTGCTATTCATCACTTTATTGCTAAATAATCCAATGAATGCATTATCTTGCCCTGTGAAAAGAATCTTTTGTTTTTGTTTAGATTTCTATCTTTATAATACAGACCCCATAGCCCAACAGAGGCATAAACCCTTTTCAGCCAACTTAACAAAAACATCAAAACTTTTCAATCGTATTTTATTTTATATAACTAGCCTAATATCTTAAAGTTAAAACATAGCTAAATCATACAGAGAGATCCCTCTCTGAAACTAGTAGGGCTAGATTCCAGTTTCGAAGTGGTTGGATAAAGTTACCTCTTGTAAATTTCTTCTACTCTAATAACCTCTGGGAATTTATAGAGCATTAACAGGATCCAAGAGAGATCTGGACCATTGATTGTCCAGGGTGAAATATCAACATTTCGAGGATCGGAGGATCTGAGGTGATAGGTCTTTTGACTTCGTGAAACATGAAGTCTCAAAATGATATGAGCTATTGATCAAGGGAGAGATCTAGACCATTGATCCAGCACCATCGCAATTTCGGCTATCGGGAGAATGGAGGCAAGGAGACTCCAAAGTCATGAAACGAGAAACACCAACTTGATCGTAGTCGTTGATCAAGGAAAGACCTGGACCATAGATCCTAGGTCATCACGATTTTGTCTATCGGGGGAATGGAGGTAGCATCACTCCCATAGTCCCGAAATGTGAAATCGTGATGCACCTTTCACTCAAGCGCGTGGTCACCGCCAATGGTCACAAGAGAGAAAGGGCTTAGCAAAGAAAAGATAGTGCCTGTTTGACATTGAGGTTTGAGAAATGCTCAATAGAGGGCCCGCAGGTCTCATACGACCTGCTTATTTGGAGAAAGGACCTCTGTAAGTGGGTTTGGGGTCTAGTAGAGACCTGGAGAGTCAATCAGGCTCAATTTCTTGATCGATCCTAGACCGGGAGGTTGCACATCCCTTAAGAGAGAAGGGGGGTATGCATTAATAAGGTTCCTCATTGTTTCCAGAACCTGGGTGGAGGAAATTCCTTCGTTGTTATGTCTAGGTTATTTAGGAGGTCCTTGATCGAGATTTTCTTCAAGTCTGATCTCCTCTTCATTCTGTGTTTCCATTATCACAACATACCAAAAATTTTCTATTTGTAACAGTAAACATATTTGTTAGATTTTTCTTTTAACATAAATAAAATGAACTAAACTAATTTGTCCTTTCCCTGAGGTCCAATTGATGTAACCTTCAGCTTTTATACCATATGTAATGTACCCCGAATTTACCAAATAAAAAAAAAATTGTTAGGTGCATTAAAACTCCTTGACTCTTCAATACTTGTTCAAGCATAACTTCATTATCGTCGCTATTGGATTAAAAAATGTATCTCTTTTTAATTAAGACGACTTTGATCAAGATATCTATCTTGTCTAAGTAAATTATCCTATCAAAGGGTTATAGTGCATAAGAACTATGGTTAATAGACTAGCATACAGTCTATCCATAACGTTTGTATTATCAAAATAAAGCCTGCATTGCTTACTATATCCATTTAGCGATTCTAGTTTACATAACGTAACATTGATATTGTTCCTATCATTATATATCTATATAAGTTGTTTACAAAAAGACCCAACTTATATATAAGTCTTGACACATACCAAATGTAACCATTATATGAAAATTTTAAAACTTACCCATATGTAACCCACATATGGAGTCCTTAGCATATACCAATATACATACATACATATATATATATATATATATATATATATATATATATATATATATATATGTTTGTTCGATTTAGCATAATCCATAAGCCTTAATCATATATGTATATATCTTACCCATTATATATATGGTAGGTAATATGAACTATTACACATTAGCACTATTTCTAAATCCATTTCATTACAACATGACATTCCACCACAATGTAATTCATAACCTAATACATGGAGTAGTCACTATACATGTACGTGATGCAGACCCCCCTTCTCTCCTAAGGGTTGCGCGACCTCCCGGTCTAGGATCGATCAAGACATTGAGTCTGATTGAATCTTCGAGTCTCTTCTAGACCCCAAAATCACTTACACAGGTCCTTTCCCCAAATGTGCAGGTCGTCTGAGACCCACGACTTCTCTCCTAAGCGTTGTTCAAGCCTCAATTCCAAACGGGTGCTAGATATTCTCTGCTAAGCCCTTTCTCCCTTGTGACCACTGGTGGTGACCACACTCTCGAGTGAAAGGTGCATCATGAATTTTCTTTTTGTGACCCTATGAGCACTGCTACTTCCATCCACCCGATAGCTGAAATCACGATGACTCAAGATCTACGGTCCAGATCTTCCCTTGATCAACGCTTGCGATCAAGTCACAATTTCACATTTCAAAACTTCGGATTTACCTTACCTATGTTCTCCCAATAGCTGAAATCATGATGACATTGGATCAACGTTCTAGGTCCCTCCTCGAAACTGACGGTCACGATGATTTTGGGACTTTGCATTTTGCGACGTCAAAAGACTTGTCACCTTCGATCCTTTGATCCTTGAAATGCCGATATTTCACCCTAGACAATTAATGGTCCATATCTCTCCTGGATTCAATGACTCAAGTCAAGTCGAGGATTCAGGCTTCATGAATTCTTAGTGTTCTCCCTTTGACTCCTCCAAAGTGCGAGTCAGCGAAACGTTGGTTGTTCACCACAGGTCCCTCCTGATGGACAGTTCTAATTCTCTAGCGCTCATATTTAATGAATGAGGTATTTTCCTCCTTGTTCTTATGCTATCTTTAGATTTAGAAGATCTTCTAGGTATTCAAAGGTCTTGAGCCTTTTCTCCTTCGTTGAGTCTCATTCTTGGATATCTTTAACACTTATGAAAAGTGTTACCCCTCCTGATCTTGATCTCATGAAGACTTCAACTTCCCCACACACTCCTTGCATTTCAGGGATTTCGATAACTCATATTCTAAGGATTTCTCTAAGAGAAACTACTCTCACCCTCTTGGATTTCTCCCTTTCTGGTTCTTCGACTTCTTGTAAAGTCCCTTCGACACTTAGTCGAATCTCAGATCTGTGCACTCCTTGCACCAAATATTTACACAAGGTTTTGGGTTCTTGAAGATGACTGTGCATGCCTTGCACCAGTATCTTTGTGCTCCTTGTGAAGGGAAAGTTTTGTGTTGCCTCTTTGCACTCCTTGCAAAGGGAAAGTTTCGTGTTGTCTCTTCTGAGCTTCAGAACCGAAACAGATTTCATCAATGCACTCCTTGCGTTTTGTGTGCACTCCTTGCACTACTTCAATAGAAGAGAAACAATTGAAACTTATCCTAACATTCACAGTTCCATTTACTCAAAATGAGATTCATTCATTCATGAAAACACAATACAGATAATTGCAAACAATGTTCACACCATGCATTGGATTGATTTTCCTTTGCTCTATTCCAAAATGAAATATGATTACAAATGTAAATGAACAACAAAAACTATTGTAATCTTCTCCTAATTTCTATTCCAACCAACGACTGACTAGATACTAGCCTTATTCAGGCATACAAAACCTCTATTTATCTTGGAGGGTTCTTAGGAATTCCCCCTGGATATGTTTCTACCCTAAAACTTGTCCTACCAACTATCTAGACCAATCGCATTCGAGAGCCATAGTGGAATCTCCCACTTCACTCGTAATCATCCAAGCATGCCTCCAAATTTTCCCGGCCTGATTTCAAGCATGCCCAAAAGATTAATTCTGGCACTGGGTTAAGGAAGAATTCAAAATATCTACTGTGACTGCCAGCATTGAGCTCACGTAAAGATTCCTTGACATTGATAATTCTTGCTCCACGTGATTGCCAACGATGCTCCTGCATCATGCTCCCCTTGAAAAAAATTCATGGACTCCTATCCATGAGCTCCTGCACCGACTTTCCATGCTTCTGGATATAAACTTCATTTTCCCAATTGGCATCTTCTATAGGGTGTCCCAACTCCCTTCCACTTGACCAGATATTGAAAATAGGTTTTACTCCTGGTCTTTTTACTGATCCTCTAATATGTTGAAATAATGTAACTACAAAGTGTATTCTTATTATTATTTGATATATTATTCATTGGATCAATCCCCATTATGGATTGATCATGTCGGCTATTTTATAAGGACCAAATCCCCTTTTGTGGATTGGTCATAATGTAATTGTAAAAGGAAAAAGAAGAAGTCGGCCCCAGAATATATCAAGAGGCCCCAAAATATAATAAAGGTGGTTATAACCACCCAATTTGAGAAGTCATCCCTACCAGTGAAGAGACACTTCACACGTGCCAGATTTGTATAAATAAGGAGGCTAGCGTCTCACTTGCTTATTGAGAGACAAGTTTTGGAATTGCATTTGGAGAAGAAGGAGAGAGAGTGGCGCAACTTTTGGGAGAGGATCTTCTGTATTAGTTTAAGTTATCTCTTGGCATTGTATTGGCTATCTATAATAAGGAAGTTTTGCTGGGTTTTCTTTCCCTAGAGGGTTTCCTAGGATAAATGTTGTCTCTCTTGTGATTGTGTATTTCTCAGTGATCTTGTCTTATGTTGTTGTTATCTATTGAAATGTAAAGAACTATAATAATGGATTAAACATTAACATGGGATCAGAGCCATGCTGAAGAGAGCATCTTTCACAAGAGAAAAGTGAAAAACGTCATTGTTACCATACATGAAAATTAGGGCATTTTGTTGGTGAGGTATTTTATCCCTAAAACCACCTAGAAAAGTGTGCCCTCCCCCAAGGATCATTTTGGCACCTTCAACGCACCTTTTCAATGGCTAGATCTCCCGACAAGTGAAACCCTAGTTTCACAAAGTACCAAAAAACTAGAGTACCAGAAGTACCAGAAGTACCAGAGTACCAGAAGTACTAGAAAACCAGAAGCACCAGTCCAGAAATCCGTAGATCAAATTTGAGGGGGTAAAAGTTGGATTTTCAAAAATCTAACTGCACCAGCATACTCACCTCAGCTCAGCACATCTATCCCTTGGATCATAATTTCAAAATTCAAAGTTTAAAAATTAGGGTCTCCTCATAAAACCCTAAGTTGCAGTTGCAGTCTCAAAACTAGTTGCAGTTGCAGCTGTACTACCAGCTTCCATCACCCTTGAAGTTTTTAAAGAGTTGGTAATGATTATCGTTGTTGCCAGATGGTTCCACCACCTGTAAATTCTATCAGAGGTATGTACTCACATATGTTTAAATGGTTAAACTTTAAAGAGTATTTGAAGGAGAAGGGATCTCTTGTCATAGATCCAAAAGGATCTCAAGATCCAACACATTCAGAGGAATGATGCAACCCAAGTGTGATTATTCTAATATGCATTTATTTGTTATGACAATATTTTGATTAGTGTTGCATGTTGTAGCTATGACCATCATTCAAACCTTTGATCAAAATCTGAGTCAAGGTATTAGATGGATTAAAAGTTGAGATCATAGAAATTATCCTCTAACCCAACCTTCTGTCAAGATAGCGTATTGTCTTAGTACATAAGACAGGTTGAAGAAAGAACTCATCATCTTGATTGAAGGAGACTCAGAAGAAAAGAAAGCACTCATTCCTAGGACAAGGCTCCAGGTTTGATTAATCAAGTTAATAAGATTCAAAGGTACAAATGACAAGTTGATGACTATAGTTGAAATAACAGTCTTTGCAAAGTATCATACTTGATAGCATATGAGCACATAGAGGTAAATGCTTAACATAATCATTTGTCTGATACAACTAACACCTCCTCTAGGAAGAATCTTGTGTGTTAGTTCCAGGTTGCCATGGAGGAATGTTTGATCACAACGTGATGAGAGTGTTAACTTCATTTTCATATTGTATTCCTTACCTTTAGTCTTTGCTTCAGACAAATTTCAAGTGATATCTCTAAAGGAGCTATTGTGATGATTGTTCATGCTATTTCTTTATATTATCAAAAGGATATTATTCTTGCTTGTTGTTTTGTTGACCTTGCTTCAAGTCACAGGTAATAAACCTGAGGAATCTATAGTGAAGGTTGCATAAGGCAACATACTAAAGGAGAAACCATAAATGAAGCAATAATCATTGGAAAAGAAGAAGGTCGCTTGCATAAGCTAAAGGGTCACTCAGAAGCTACCATGACCCACGCCATTAAGAATCCATGTGAAATTTGGTATAGAATATTAGCTCACATTAACTAAAAGGCGCCACCATACATATGCAAAGAGGTCTCAGGTTTACCAGAACTCAAGGTTGACCATGAAGGCATATGCAATGGATGTGCACAAGGGAAGGACGTCAAGAACCCTTTTCCGAAGAGAGACAACAAAGCAGAAGGAATCCTAGAACTCATCCATTCAAATGTGTGTGGCCCAATGCCATCATCCTCCATTAGTGGGTATGTATATTATGTATCATTTATTAATGATTATTCTCATAAGACCTGATTGTATCTCTTGAAATCCAAAAATGAAGTGTTTAGCAAATTCAAGGAATTCAAAGCCTTGATAGAGAATCTTTCTGAAAGAAAGATCACGATACTCAAGTTAGATAATGGAGGAGAATACTCCTCAAAAGAGTTTTTGAACTGCTGCAAAGATGTTGGGATCAAGAGGGAACTCACTACTCCCTATAATCCTCAACAAAAAGGTGTAACTAAACAAAAGAACATAACGATAATGGAAGCTGTGAAGACTATGATGCATGATCAAGATCTTCCTAGGTGCTTATGGGAAGAAGCAACAATGGAAGTTGTATATGTGAAGAACAAATTGTCCCATAGTGCACTTGGGCTCAAGATCTTAGAAGAGATGTTCACCGGAAAGAACCCAGAGGTAAGCCATCTCAAAATATTTGGTTGCCCAGTATTTATTCATATACCGAAAGAGAAGAGAAACAAGCTAGAACCTTCAGGAAAGAAGGGAATATTTGTGGGATACTGTGAGGTCTCCAAGGCCTTCATAATATATATACCTGGTCACCATCACATTGAGATTAGTAGGGATGTGACCTTTGATGAAGATGCAGTGCTCAAGAAATCAAGAAGATGCCAGCTTGAAGAAGTATATGAAGAGGAACCCGTAATCCACAGAATTGCAGTGAGGGAGGTTCCGAGAGCCACAAAATTGGTGAGGGAAGTCGTAACTTTCCTTGATGAGGAAATTCTAGAAGACCATGATATATTAGAAGTTCAAGAACCTCCTCATATGATGATCCTCCATAAAATAAATCCAGCTTGGGCTAGAGAGCTTATTCAATATGGAGAGAAGTATGGTGTTCACAAAGGAACTACGAGACAGGTGAAAAGACCAAAGACATTCTCTAGTTATACAACTTTGATGTGTGATCTTCTAGAGGAGGAGCCTACCTGCTTTGAAGAATCCATTCAGAGGAAAGAATGGGAAGATGCCATGATAGAGGAATACTAATCCATAATAGACAACGAAGTATGGGAAATAGTTCCCGGACCAAAGAGTAAAGATGTGGTATCCTCCAAATGGATCTTCAAAGAAAAAAAACCATACTGCTAATGGAAGTATTGAGAAGTATAAAGCAAGATTTTTAGCTCGTGGATTTTCTCAAAAAAAGGCATTGACTATGAAGAGACATTCTCTCTTGTAGCCAAATACACTTTGATCACAACCATCATAGCCCTTGTAGCTAATATGAAGTGGAATATTCACCAGATGGACGTAAAGACAACTTTCCTAAATGGTGTCATTGAAGAGGAAGTGTATATAGAGCAACCTCAAGGATTTGAAGTTGAAAACAGGAAGTTTCATGTCTACAGGTTGAAGAAAGCATTGTACGGATTGAAGCAAGCTCCTAGAGCTTGGTATGGATGAATATACATCTTTCTAACAAGCTTGGGTTTTACTAAGAGTAAAGCAGATTCTAACCTCTACTTTAAGGTTATGAACGATGAGCCAGTAATATTACTGCTATATGTGGATGACTTATTCTTAACCGAAGAAGAAAATCTCATCACCGAATGTAAGAAGAGACTTTCAAGACCTTGGCCTAATGCATTATTTCCTAGGTCTTGAAGTATGGCAAAGTCTAGAGAGCATCTTCATTAACCAAGGGAAGTATGCAGTCGAAATCCTGAAGAGATTTGACATGTTGGAATGCAAGTCCATGAATACACCCATGGAAGCAAAGATGAAGTTGTTGGTCGACACTTCGTCAGAATTGATTGATGCCATGTTGTATAGATAGGTTATTGGATCGTTGATGTACCTGACGAAGACCAGACCAGACATTTATTTTTCATGAACACCTTGAGTCAGTTTCTTGTAGAACCCAGACATGCTCACCTAGTGGATGCAAAACATGTGATGAGGTACCTTAAGGGTACAATAGATTATGGTCTCAGCTATGATGGAGATCATGATTTCACATTGAGTGGATATACTGATGCAGATTGGGAAGGAAGTGTTTATGATAGGAAAAGCACTTCAGGATGTTGTTTCAGTTTGGGATCAACCATGATCTCATGGTAGATTAGGAAGCAATCCAGCATTGCTCTCAGCACAATGGAAGCAGAATACATTGCTGCATGTTTTGCTAGCTGCAAATCTATATGGATTCGAAAGTTGTTGACCGGTCTATTTCACCTAGAGATGGAAGCAACCATGATCCTATGTGACAACCAGAGCTGCATGAAGATGACAGAGAATCCTATATTCCATGACAGGTTGAAGCACATAAAGATCCGATATCATTACATCCATGACATGGTGCAGAGAGGAGCCTTAAAGCTCCAATACATTAGCATGGATGAACAGGTTGTTGATGTGTTGACCAAGCCTCTATCTCGTGTAAAGTTTGAGCACTTTTGAGATATCTTGGTGTAGTCCAAAAGGACCTTCCTTGAAAGGGGGAGTAGTTTTTGTGATGAGACATCTCTTGCTTCTAGCCTCATTGCTGTGACGTAAAGCAAGATGATGTGATGAGACTAGAACTGTGCTTTAGGCTTGACAGCTATGACATAAAGCCAGTCTAGTATCTTGCTTCCAGCTTGATTGTTGTGACGTAAAGAAGGACGAGTATCTTGCTTCTAGATTTATTGTTGTGACATAAAGAAAGACGATGTGATGAAACTAGTACTGTTCTTCTGGCTTGACAACTGTGACGTAAAGCCAGTCTAGTATCTTGCTTCCAACCTGATGGTTTTGACGTAAAGAAAGATGATGTGATGAGACTAGCACTATGCTTCTGGCTTGACAGCTATGACGTAAAGCTAGTCTAGTATCTTGCTTCTAGCTTAAGTGTTGTGATGTAAAGAAAGACGTTGAGATGAGACTAGTACTGTGCTTCGAACTTGAGAAGCTGTGACATAAAGCCAATCTAGTATCTTGCTTCCAGCTTGATTTCTATGACGTAAAGCAAGATGAGTGCTAAGCTTCCAACTTGAAAGATGTGATGTAAAGCCTGTCCCGTATTATGAACCAACCTCGTGCTGTGATGATGATGATGTATCATTTTTATACTAATACATACCGATGCAGATGATGATTGCATTCCTTTGAGAATGACGATACTGCTGATGAAGAAAACTTCCAATGATTTATAGATACGCAAGTCAATGTTCCAAGATGATATTGATGATGTTGTCCTCTCACCCACTTGATGTTGTTGATGATGTTGTCCTCTCTCTCTCGTGTGATGTTGTTGAAGAATACCCTTCTTGTTAAGGGGGAGTGTTGAAATAATGTAACTACAAAGTGTATTCTTATTATTATTTGATATATTATTCATTGGATCAATCCCCATTGTGGATTGATCATGTTGGCTATTGTATAAGGACCAAATCCCCTTTTGTGGATTGGTCATAATGTAATTGTAAAAGGAAAAAGAAGAAGCCGGCCTCAGAATATATCAAGAGGCCCCGAAATATAATAAAGGTGGTTATAACCACCCAGTTTGAGAAGTTGCCCCTGCCAGTGAAGAGACACTTCACACGTGCCAAATTTGTATAAATAAGGAGGCTATAGCCTCACTTGCTCATTGAGAGACAAGTTTTGAAATTGCAGTTGGAGAAGAAGGAGAGAGAGTGGCACATCTTTTGGGATAGGATCTTCTGCATTAGTTTAAGTTATCTCTTGGCATTGTATTGGCTATCTATAATAAGGAACTTTTGCTGGGTTTTCTTTCCCTAGAGGGTTTCCCAGGATAAATGTTGTGTCTCTTGTGATTGTGTATTTCTTAGTGATCTTGTCTTATGTTTCTGTTATCTATTGAAATGCAAAGAACTATAATAATAGCTTAAACATTAACATAATCCATGATCTTCTCCATTTGTGGCTTCTCTACTACAAGCATTTGTTTCTCCCACTGGATCTTCTCTTGATGTTCTGACCCCTCTGTTTCATATTTCCTGTAAGGATACAGGTCTGAAACATTGAATATGGGTGATATGCCCACACCATCTGGCAGCTCAATCTCATAGGCGTTTGCATCAAACTTCCTCAAGAACTTACATGGTCCTATCTTTTTCATCTTTAACTTATTATATGTTCTCCTAGGGAACCTTTCTTTCTTGATATGTACCAGAACTTGATCTCCTACTTCAAATTGAAGTTCTTTGAGATGTTTATTAGCTCTGCATTTATAATCTTGGTTAGAAATCTGCAACTTTCCTCTGATCTAGCTATGGAGCCTCTGCATTTCTGCAGAAAAATCTTCTGCTCCGACGCTCCTAATCTCACTCGGTTCCAAGTCTCTCAATTCAGATACTCCCCTAGGTTGCATTACATACAATATTTGGAATGCTTTCTAGTGCTCTTGTTTGGTGAATCATTGTATGCAAATTCTTCTTGCGGAAAAATCTGATCCCACTGATTATGGTGTTCAGTGACCAGACTCCTCAATAAGGTTCCCAAACTTCGGTTCACCGCCTTAGTCTATCCATCTATATGAGGATGATAAGATGAGCTGAAGGAAAAATATTTCCCCAACTTATTCCATAATGTTCTCCAAAAGTGACCAACAAATTTTGTGTCTCTGTCTGAGACAATGCTTCTAGGTAGGCCGTGAAGTCTTACAACTTCCCTGAAAAATAGATTTGCAGCACGCGTTGCGTCACTGGTCTTCTGGCATAGGATAAAATGTTCCATATTTGAAAATCTATCGACCACCAAAAATATGGAATCAAATCCTCTTTTCATATTTGGTAGTCCCAACACAAAATCCATGCTTATTGCATCCCAAGGCCTCTCTAGTATTGGCAATGGTTGATACAATCGATTGTTCTATCTTTTTCCTTTTGCATGTTGGCAGATTCTACACATGTTCACAAAATTTATCACTTATTTTCTCATACCTGGTGTTGGCCCTTGGTTATGGAAGGAAGCGAAGAACAAGGAAGAAAAGGTAAAAATCGAACTTCACGGGAGACACAACGACTCTCATTGGGTCAAAGTATGAAAGAGAGCAGAAAATATGGAGTGAAGTTCAAAAAAGCAAGCCGTTGGATGAGAGGATCAAGGATGACAGGTAAGAAAGGAATATGGATCAAGGACAACTTAGCAAGAAGAAAAATCCATCATTGGCACTGTGCGGGAAGAAAGGAAAGACAGGTTGGTGAAGCTCGAGAAAAGCGGGTCAAGCTGACCTAGGGTTTTATACACCTAGGGTTTTGGTATTTAGGGTTTTGGCACCTAGTTTTTGGCCTAAGGCTTTCGGTGAGGTATTGTAATGTATAAATAAAGGTCAAGAGGACTTGGGTCAGGGGGGTATCAGTCAGTACAAGTTGGTATGATATTATTGTTGATCTAGCCCTATTATTATGTGAGAGATTATTGTATTATGAGCAAGAAGTGCTAAGAGAGAGAGCCTTCAGATATTGTAAGATCTTCAGCTGTGTGCGAAGACTAGTCCTGCAGCTGGGTGCGCAGGAAGGGGAGAGAAAGAGGGAGAAGAGAGAAGATCTTCTATTTGAGAGCACAGACAATAAATGTATGTTTTACCTTAATAAATCATAAGCACGGTTCTGTGGACATAGCCCTAGAGAGAGGGTGAAGCACGTACATCTGTTGTTGTGTGTGTGATTGATGCTTTGATATCTGTCACTGTTATGTTGTTCTCTGCTTTATTGTATTAGACCATATCTATAATTGTGAAGGATAGATATAGCTTGTTGATTGATATATGCATGTTGTGTTACTATTGTATTGGATCCACTTGACATTCCCCTGGTTGTAGACATCTCTATCCTAAAACCCCCTCAAAGATGCTTCGAGTGAGATAGCATTTTCTTCGTAGGTGCTGCTGAAAGGGCCAGTATCTTGGGATTTTTGGTGCACTCTTGGAGTGAACCTTGGGTCTTCCCCTATGCCAACAAATGGTTCCATTTCTAGGATAGGAATCTTCATGAGGGAATGTCAAGGTGGTTCCCTTCGAAGACAAAGATTCAAAAGTGGATCAAAGATCAAGAGAGGGACTTCAATGAAGCCTAGAACAAGAACCCTAATCTTAGTACTAAAGATTGGCTACAAAGATACATCTTCATCGACATTCACAAGATCTTCTTTGGAGGAATCCACCAGTAGTTGTTTGAGTGGTTCGCTAGGTTAGATGATACCCAGTGCAAGATCAAACCTAGATCCTATTAGAAAAAATAGGACCGCGGAGCAATAAAATAAAACTAATGCGGAAATAAAACATAGAAGATACACAATACAAGAGAGACACAGATTTATGTGGTTCACCCAGTGTGGGCTACGTCCACCAGAGAAATTGCCAGGTCCTTTCTTTATTATTATCCAGCAAAATGAACGGATACAACCTACAGCAAAACCCACTGTAACTTCCTCTTCTTTCTCTCACAGTCTCCTCTCTCAGAATACAATACTCGCCAACATACATAGCCACAATAAATTTCCCTCATAAAAGAGGGTTTCCTTCTAGGGAAAAAAACCCTAACATAATCTCTATCGTTAGATCTGTGACCTGATAATGAACGGTCTAGATTTACAATGAAATTACAATATACTTTTACAAGGTAATTTTTTCTTCGGGGGACGTTGCCCCTGAAACCCCACTGGGGGCCCGCTTACCCCCAGACCCCCAAACCGGGGGGATAGCCCCCCTGGACCCCGCAGAGGGGGTACCCCCCCTCTACACTCCCCCACGTGGAAGAGTGTACATACTTCTGGGGTGTAAATACTTCATGGGGTATAAACATGGCTGAAAGTAAAAGACCTCTAAATCAGGAAGATAATCAGGCTCCACAACCAACAATCTCCCACTTGGAGACTGATCTCAACAACTCCACTGCTGTTGTATATGATGGACTCTAAACCTTCTTGGACCTGGCAAATTCCTCATCTTCATATTCATTCTTGAAGACCAACTGAAACTGAGAAAGAACTCAGTTTCTCCTTGGTTACTCCCTTTGTTAACATGTCTGCATGATTCTGGCTAGTGTGTATCTTTTCCAGCTTCAATTGTCCATCTTCCAAGGAAGATCGTATCAAGTGGTACCTCAACTGTATATTATTAGTCTTCGAATGGAAGGCTGAAATCTTTGCAAGGTGAATGGCACTCTGACTATCACAGTACAACCTGCTATTCTCCTGCTTCTTTCCC
>ML778661.1:334083-344411 GCA_009831015.1 Picea engelmannii | reverse complement strand
ACTATTCCCAATGGCTATATTGCTTCGCCCTGGCGAAGTGCCATGTGACATTGTTCTGTTATCCTGGCGAAGTTCCAGTTTTGAAAATTTTCCTTCTATGAAGTTCCCTCTGGGACCTTCTGTAACTTCTCAATCTTATCTATCTTCTTACTTATTTTTCTAGCCTTCTTTCCAGTGAGCTTTGTCTCGGTATTCCTTTTTCCATTCCAACTCTTATCTTCTTTTGGCATAGTTACTTCGCACTGTTGAGATTCTTTCCTAACATTCAAGGGTAATACTTCTTCTTTATCTGGAGTAGGTACTTCATTCTTCTGTGGGTCCTCTAATGTTCTTGAAACATTGAAATCCAAGTCTCTGGTGTTAAATAGATTCAATCTATTCTTTTGTTCTTAAATCAAGTGTGTGATCCTTCTAGTCATGAAATATTTTAACTCTTGCTTCTTCTACTCTAAAACTTCTTCCTCTTCCTTCCTCCTTTCTTGATCTCTTTCAATCCAAGTCTTTCCTAGGAACATAGAAAATGGTGCGTTGTCCTCATTAAATTTAATAATCTCAAAATATTCCTCTGTTGAAGTTCCATTGGAATTCATAGATATCTAGGTGAGATTTTCACATAGGTTTATCAACTTTCCTCTAAATATCCCTATTCCTCCCAATGAAGGAGTCATAGTAGGATCCCCTAAAGTTTCCCAAGTTCATTTTGTCATAATATTCACCTGTGTTTCTTCATCCAGAACACATTCAATGTCGAAGTCTCCTATTCTTGCTTCTATGCATTCTTTTTCTTTGAATATCTCTGATAAGTTGACATGTCGGTGGTCATTCAGGGTTTCTTTCATCTGTAGCAACACTTTCTCTGATTCTTTCTGGGGTTCTGCCATAATCTCAGTTGTTGGATCTGCCTTAGGGTTTTCTTGTCTCATGTTCATTCCTTCAATATTAGCAATCATTCTAGGGAAATCCAATAATTCATGGTCCATATCTTTGCAACAAAGACAACTAGATCCTTTCCCAGGGAATTCCTTAGCAAGATGTCTCGGTCTTATGCAACTGTAAAAGAGGGTTAATCCTCTCTTTCTTTTAAATGATCCCCAACCTTTCCTGTACTGCATGTTAGGATCAGAGTAGCTAACCTACAAACATTTCTTTCTAGAATCCTGTATCCACTTGTTATTCCAAACATTCTTTCTATGCATAGGTATAACATATCTTTCACTATTATTATTAGATATACTCATATCAAACCTTCTTTCATCTATCAGTGCCCTAGTTTTCAAGCTAGGACATAATCTATCAATCATACCAAGATCCATATTGTTGAAACAAAAATTTCCACTTACCTTACTTTTACAGAGCACAAATCTTTCAGATCTAAAACATTTTACTATTCTTACCTTTATCAGAGCACAGATCTTCTAGATCTTACCTCTTTTAATAAAAAATTCTCACTTTTACCTTTCTCAGAGCACAAAGATTTCAATTCTTACCTGTTTTCTTCCGATCGGACTTCTTTTCTTTAGAATAGAGCTTCAAAAACTAAGTAGAGTACTGTGCACTAGAGTGACAGATCTATGCATAGAGATTTCACAATTTTAGGTTGGGTCTTCGCACAAAGCTTCTTCTTCTTCAGTTTCCAACAATCATATTTTCAGGTCTCAGCAATGAAACCATTTGTTGGCACAGGGGCAGACCCAGGGTTCAATGCTCAAGAGCACACCAACAAAACCCTAAATACTGACCCTTTCAACAACACCTGCGAATAAAATGAAGTCTGACCCGAGGTAGAGGCAGGGGTGGTTGTAGGAATCCAGTGTATGCAACCTTAGTTGGGACACAGATCTGTGATTATAACCCTTAACTGAGTACTCAACAGTTAACATTCATCAATATCTAGTTCTTAGTTACAACACAGTTAAAACCTAATTACAAAGCATCACAGTATTCAACCAGATCTAGCATCTAACAACACTTAGCATGAAAGATCAGATCCTAACAAATTGAGGCACTGAGCATATGTATATAAGTCAAATCTAACATCCATATACATCATTAAGCAAAAAGCATCAACAGATCTATCTATCCATAGCAAATTACTAATCACATTAACATATAAGCACATCAACACATTGCACAAAGCAGAGCAACACAACATATACGTGGTTCAACCCCACCCTGGGGCTAGGTCCACCAACTCTTTGTCTTCTTTATTAGCTTCTTCGATAGGTTACATGCACAGAGCCTCAAAACCCCTACTCCGCAGAGGACAAGAGATTTGCGTAGCTCGCTATATCCTCCTTCCCTGAGTAGATCTAAACACAAACCTTCTATAGTCTCTTACAATGACTTGCACTTAGCTGTGCAAGTATGCACCAAAGCACTTACAATCTTGATCACACAAATCCAACTCTAGAACTTATCCATTCCTTACGACTTCTTTTTATTACCTCACCTAGTATTCTATATATATATTACAAAATAGGCCTAAGCATGGGTAAAACCATGGGCCGACATTCCCATACCCAATACATGATCCCAAAAACCCAAAAATCCCTAAAAAGGGGCCGAGATCCCATGATATCCTCTTCGTCTTGCACTCCTTCTTCGACAGCCTATCGAAGTCCCAAAATAGGTCAAACTTGACCAAGGATCTCTGAAAAATTGGTCAAGGGCCAACACTTCCTCTGTCCATTTAAAATACTTGTGCTTCTTCTTCACTATATCCATCATTGGCACACAAATTCCACTAAAGTCTCTGATGAACTTCCTATAGAATCTTGATAATCCATGGAATATTATTACCTCTAACATACTCCTTGGTGATGACCATTCTTTGATTGATTTCACCTTCTCTGGATCCATCTTCAGTTCATTTGAAGAGATCAAAAACCCCAAATAAATGAGTTATGTCTTCATAAAAGAGGACTTCCTCAGATTTATCAACAACTTCTTCTATTGTAGTCTCCTCATCACTAATGATAGGTGCCTTAGATGCTCTTCTTTAGTCCTGCTAAATATCGGTATATCATCCAGATACACAACCACAAACTTGCCAATGAAATATTTTAGTATTTCATTCATCAGCCTCATAAAAGTACTCAGAGCATTTGTTAATCCAAATGGCATAACAAGCCACTCATACAAACCTTAATTTGTCTTAAAGGTTGTCTTCCACTCATCACCTTCTCTCATCCTAATCTGGTGATATCCACTTTTCAAATCTATTTTAGAAAAGAAATTTGCTCCACTTAAATATTCCATTAAATCATCCATTCTGGGTAAAGGAAATCTATACCTGATGGTGATCTTGTTAATTTCTCTCGAGTTTGTACACATTCTCCATCCTCCATCTTTCTTTGGACTCAACACAGTTGGTACTGCACATGGACTCAAGATTTCCTTGACCAAACCCTTGTCTAACAATTCCTGGACTTGGTTCTTCACTTCCTCATTCTCTCGAGGTGTCAATCTGTATGTTTCCTTGTTTGGCAGACTTTCTCTTGGTTTTAATTCAATATGGTGACTGATACCTATGATGGGTGGAAAGGAGTTCGACAGCTCATCCACCACTATGTCAACAAAATTATCCAATAATTCCTAAACTTCTTCAGGCAAATCATCCATTGAAGTACTTGTAAGGATAACTATGGGTTTCCTCACCACAATGAACTACATCTCCTTTTCTTCTTTGACTTGTTTCAGGAGTTCCTTCCCACTCATGAGAAGTATGCTTGTGCTGGCCTCATCTTTCACTCTCTTCTCCTCTATTGGAAGCAACATGTGTGTCCTACCATTCTTCTCTAATGTGTATGTATTTTTCCTCCCATCGTGAATGGAATTCCTGTCAAAATTCCATGGTCTTCCCAAAAGAATATGAAATACATCTATGGGAATTATATCACACAGAATTTCATCTCTATATCGTCCTATTTAAAATTCAACCAAGCATTGTTTAGTAACCATTACCTAGTGTCCTTTCTGCAACCATGATACTTTGCATGGCTTGGGATGTGCAATTGTCTCCAGCTCCAATTTCTCCACCATCTCTGTGTCTACTAAGTTATCAGTGCTCCCACTGTATATTATCACCTTGCATACTCTGTCTTTAGTCTTGCAAGTTGTTCTGAAGAGACTGTTCCTCTGCACTAGCTTTTCAACTTATGCCTTTAGTGTTAAGAGAACCTTCCTCAACATCAGGGATCTTTCATCCTCTGCTCCTTCTTCTTCAACATCTCTTCTATGTGCTTCTAAAATGTGAGCTTCAACTCCTCCTTATTTATTTTTCTCAAGACATTCCCAAGACATGTGCCCTGTCTTTCCACAGACATAACATCTTACTTTGCATCCTCCTCTTCTTCCTCTTCCTCTAGAAGAACTTCTTCCACCACCCTATCTTCCTCAGGAAATTCCTCCTCTTTCTAAGTGATTGTGTGGTTTCTTAGTCTCGTATTTAGGCTTATGTGCTCTGTCATGGGCAAATGCCTTTATTTTTCTTGGGATCGAGCTTTTACCTCTCCCTCACTGGCTTTGTTTTCTGGCCAACTTCTCCTCTTCTTTCAGTGCAAACTGATAAGCATCCTCCACTATTCTTACTGACATCATGGTGATCTCATCCTGGATTTCATATCTTAGGCCATTTATATAACTAGAAACTTTTTCTTCATCTCTCTCCCTTTGTCCAGTTCTGATGTTCAACATACATAACTACTCTATGTACTCCTTAACTGTCATCCCTTTCTATCTCAGGTTATGCATCTTCCTGAACAGATTGATATGATAATATTCGGGCATGAACTTAGCCTTCATCTTGGATACCATTCTATCCCAGCTCTTTATTTTATGCTTGTCTTTGATTCTTCTCTCAGCTTGCAGTTCATCCCACCATAGCGTTCCATGTCCTTTTAGTCCAATGATAGCATGTCTCACCCTTATTTCCTCATTGACATCTTCATAGTCGAAATATTTGTCCATGGACCTTATCTAGTCCAATAGCTATTCGACATCCAAATTTTCTTCATACATTGGGACCACCATCTTGGCTTTGCCTCCCAATATAGAAACTTCTCTTAGTAAGTGTTCCTCAGCAACATCCTCTCCTGTAGCTTCTTGAGCAACATTCTCGCCCACTGCTTCTTCGCTCTCTAGATTGATGACGTCTCCAACATCAAGTGCTCGTCTTTGCGTTGCCTCCATCGCGTCTAATATTGCACAGAGTTCTCACATATCCCTTTCTACAAATTGATTGGCCAAATGTGGTTCCACTTGTCTCCTTGGTGGCATTGTGTTTAATGTCTGTCACACACAGAAAACAACTTTGAGTTCTTATTCTCCTTTGTCTCCTTTGCCTGTTGTCTACAAGCAAAACTTCCTCTCTTATACCACTTGATGCAGACACCACTTCTCTCCTAAGGGTTGTGCGACCTTCAGGTCTAGGATCGATTAATATGTTGAGTCTGATTGATTCTTCGGGTCTCTGCTATACCCCAAAATCACTTACATAGGTCCTTTCCCCAAATGCACAGGTCATTTGAGACCCATAGCTTCTCTCCCAAGTGTTGTTTGAACCTCAATGCTAAACGAGCACTATCTCCTCTTTGTTAATCCATTTATGCCTTGTGACCACTGGTGGTGACCATGCACTTGAGTGAAAGGCACATCACAATTTCACATTTCACGACCCTAGGAGCATTGATACCTCCATACACCCGATAGATGAAATCCCGATGACTCAAGATCTATAGTCCAAATCTTCCCTTAATCGATGACTGCGATCAATTCAGCATTTCACATTTCACGACTTTGGAGTTCCCTTACCTTCGTTCTCCCGATAGCCTAATCATGATGACACTGGATCAATGGTCTAGGTCTCTCCTCAAAACTAATGATCACGATGATTTCGGGACTTCACATTTCACGAAGTTGAAATACTTGTCACCTCCGATCCTCCGATCCCCGAAATGTCAATATTTCACCCTAGAAAATTAATGGTCCATATCTCTCCTGGATCCAACGACTCATATCAAGTCGAGGATTCAGGCTTCGTGAATTCTTTGCATTCTCCCTTTGACTCCGCCAAAGCACGATTCAACGAAACACTAGTTGTTCGCCATGCGTCCCTCTTGATGGATGGTTCTGATTCTCTAGTGCTCAGATCGAACGAGTGAGGCCTTTTCCCCCATGTGCTTACATTATCTTCATATTTATAAGATCTTCTGGGTATTCAAAGGTCTCAAGCCTTTTCTCCTTCGTCGATTTTGATTCTTGGATCTCCTTAACACTTATGAAAAGTGTTACCCCTCCTGAGCTTGATCTCGTGAAGACTTCATTTTCCCCACACACTTCTTGGGTTTCAGGGATTTCGATAACTCTGACTCTAAGGGTTTCTCTAAGAGAAATTCCTCTCTCCCTCCTAGCGATCTCCCTTTCTGGTTCTTCAACTTCTTACAAAGTCCCTTCAATACTTAGTCGAATCTCGAATCTGTGCACTCCTTGAACCAAATCTTTACACAAGGTTTTGGGTTCTTGTGAATGACTGTGCACACCTTGCACCAGTCTCTTTGCACTCCTTGCAAAGGGAAAGTTTCATGTTGTCTCTTCTGTTCTTCAAAACCGAAACATATTCCGTCAATTCAGTCCTTGTGTTCTCTGTGCACTCCTTTAACTACTTCAACAAAAGAGAAACAATTGAAACTTATCCTAACATTCACAGTTCCATTTACTCAAAATGAGATTCATTCATTCATGAAAAAATAATACAAAGAATTGCAAACAATGTTCACACCATGTATTGGATCAATTTTCCTCTGTTCTATTCCAAAATGAAATATGGTTACAATTGTAAATGAACAACAAAAACTACTATAATATTCTCCCAATTTCTATTCTAGCCAATGAATGACTAGAAACTAGCCGTATTCGGGAATATAAAAACTCTATTTATCTTAGAGGGTTCTTAGGGCTTCCCCCTGGCTACTTGTCTACCCTAAAACTTGTCCTAATGACTATCTAGACCAGTCTCATTCTAGAGACGTAGTGGAAGCTACCACTTCACTCATAATCGTCCAAGCGAGCCTCCAAATTTTCCCGGCCTAATTTCAAGCGTGCCCCCAAAATCAATTCTGGCGCTAAGTTAAGGCGGACTTCAAAATATCTATTGTGACTACCAACATTGAGCTCCTGTATAGATTCCTTGATGTTGATAAGTCAGGCTCCACAGGATTTCCAATGATTCTCCTGCATCAATACGCACATGTGTTATCATTACAAAAGGATTGTTATAGAGTGGTTATTACAACATAGATATTGACATATCATACCCCATAGCACAATAGGGTTCTGCAATTGTGCCATTACTAAACCTATACCTAGTAGCGTTAACCCTACTCGAATTATGACATGTCCCATCATTGAATAGGTTTTGAAACCATGTTAATGGCAGGTGTCATATTGGTCTGCAATACATTTACTAATGGCTATTACATTTAAGAGAGGTATGTATCGTACTGGATGCTTAGGTAGTCGCACCCAATGTGGGCTTGCCATATCCAAGTCTTCACATGGAAATGGTATTGTGCATTCCTGTCACCCATTACTCCTTGTTTGCAATTTATTCGAGGTTACTCCATTCATTGTTTCCCTTTGGCTTCATGAAAACATTCCTCTGCCCTATGTGCGGTTTGGTATCTATGGATAACCTTTGTGCTTCGGTCTCTGCGCATACTCTGTGTCTCCATTCTTGTGCATGGCCAATAGCTTGGAAAATAGACTTGACCCTGGTAAATGAATATGGAAGACGAACCCCATTTGGATGCCTCTCTGCGTAAGGTAATGTCTGAACTTCTTTTCTTTATTTTTCTGAAACTCTCATGGATAAAACTTGTTTGGGAACTTTTGAGGGTTAGCAATATTTGGTATCTCTCCTTTGTGGGTGTTTTCTTCCAGGGTTCCACCGTGGCCCAGAGTCATTCTTACAATTTGATTCTTCATTGTTCCTTTCACGTTTTCTTGCTTCTATTGTGTGACAATGTTAATCATTATCACTTATGCATGCAATTTCATTTATTAACTGTGGAAATCCTGAAATCTATGCATTGTGTGGAATGTTAACCCTGCAAATTCGTAACTTTGTCCTAGAAATTATTTTAGCATTCTGTGTGTATTTGAATGGATACCTTGCATAAGTAGAATGTATAGCTTAAATGATTCACTCTCTATATTACCACACTGTGGAATTCAAGATTTAACTATGTGCGAATATACACACACACACACACACACACACACACACACACACACAGGATAGACCCTCCATGAGATTCATAGATATGGTCTGTGTAATTTTATTTACCAATATTTGTAGATTCGTAAAAAAGTATGGCAAGCAATCCTTCTGTGGTTATTTCATAACTCGAATTCTATGTGAAAGGTAACAATAAATCTTATGTTTTGTGAGTTAACTTCTGAGCTCCATACGACAATAGATATAGGGAAATGCATAATCCCTCTACCTATAATTTACATTCGGTGTTGCAAAAAGAATATGTATTGGGAAATTTTCACCTTCTGTGTTTCCATAAGAAAGAATTGATATGCATATATACCATGACATCGACCTTATATCCATCAATTTATTTTGTATTTTCATATAGAGTAATTATATGTATAAACCTCAACCTCGAACCTTTGTTCTTAAATTTCCCTCTGTGTTTTAAATAGAAAAACCTAAATTACTGTAGTCTACATAGAGTACCATGGTAGAACATTTCTCATACTCTGTCTAAATCCCTTTGAATTCTAATTAGTTTGCCTCTGTGGAATTATTGACTTCACTATGTGCATACTCGTAATTTAATTCTCCGTGTATGCAAAACGTTACTTACCCATATGTGGAATTCATAATTGAGCCTGTGAGATTTTTCGTCTTAATTATTTTGTGTTCCACGTACTTTATACAACATTGTATAAATTGTAATCCTACGCTCTGTGTATTTACAAAAGAATTTTTTTTACCCTTTGTGGGATCCACAACTGTGCTCTATGTGAGTTATTCTAACTTTGTGTAATTTATAGTTAATCTCTGGTATGCAAAAGGCATTTTTTATCCTCTATGGGGTTTCACGACTGTGCTCTTTGTGTTTATTTTAACACTGCATAACTTATTTCTTATACTCTGTGCATAAAATTATTATTTACAGTTATAATAAATTAATTATGGGGCCCTGTCTTCTTTTGCGAGGGTACCCATCAACTAATTTTGGGTCCACTACTCCCCCTTTGGGTTGGGGACTAATCATCGCACAAGCGCCAGTGGCAAACTGTTTCTATGTCGACTCAAGCTAAGTATTGTCTCATCTTGTTTACTATTTTCTTTTCAATAAATTACTTAGCATAGTTTACTAAATCTATCATTTTTATCCTTTGCAGGTGTTATCACTGAAATTTCATCCGCACATGGTTACAAGAACTCAGCATCGTCAAATAGTAATGAAGTCATTCATGGACCTGAATTAATACCACAACATTAAAAAAAGGTCAAAAACTATACAAAGTGGTGAAAAATTGAAGAGCACGTTTCATACATTGGGCGCGCGTGCACATGCGCGGAACAGGGACATACAAAGCATGCACAGGTGCACGATGCGCGACTGTTAGCGCAAAAATCCGCGCACCTGCTAAACGGTGCATTTATGAATATGGTCGGCCTCCCAACCACTTATGGTTCATCTCCCAAGCCGATTTGACCTCCAAATCTGGGCTAGATCCGAATGGTGGGTTGGTCAAAGACCTAAGAATGCCCTAAATGGCCTATTTTCACACTACAAAGCAGTTAAACAAAAGCCCAAAGCAATGCTATAAAAATCCATGAATGCACCTCTTTTTCTCAAGGAATTCAAAGTAATGTTATGCTGCCTAGATTGTTTTAAGGACTCCATCCTTGACAAGAGCATTTTGGCACCATTACATTAGACAATCCACCTCTCCATTGAGTGGATTTGTAAAGAGTTCTTTCATCACCATTTCTATTTTTCTTGTTGTAAGAAGAGCTAGCTAGTGAGGGTCCAAGAGCCTTCCCTTGGAGGAAGAAGGGACTCATAGTGACGCAACCCGCCCCTCACCGAGCAAGTTGCTCCACCAGGACCTTCTTCTACCACGGGCCCGAAGAGTCAAAGTACTCTTCCTCTCCTCTCAGGAGTCCACTACCCACAGTAGGCTCCTTCTGCGGTTTTCCCTTCGGATATCGGGAATTCGGACTTCGGGAGTTCGCGGTTTATGCGAACATAGTTTACATGCAAGCAAAACCCCGAACCCCGATGGTCAATGGGTCAGCTGCT
>ML778661.1:287002-333983 GCA_009831015.1 Picea engelmannii | reverse complement strand
ATAACCAATTATTTCATCCTTCACTAGTTTCTCTTCTGGTGACTTCAGACCCCACTGTTGAGTACTATTGGAAGGTCCAGTGCTATTTGAGAGGAAGGACGTTACATCTTCTAGGACACGAGCATTTGCTTTCTTTTGATTCCTCCACGTGGAAAAAACACACTTACCCACATATATGCTTCTTTCTCATTTTATGTATGATTCACATCTGATTACATTTTGATTTGGATATATATATATATATATATATATATATTGTGTAAACATTCAACGCAAAGGCTCTTGTTTCTATATTTCTCTCACCACTTTTTGCACATATTCACACAGCTAGTCTGACATCATAGGGGAACCACAGAACCCTCGTCATTCACGACGCTTACTCAACCTCCCTCCTATTTTAGGGGGAGTATCTGGTCGTGCCCACTCATAGACACCTCCTTCACACACTCCTGTGAGTGCTACTATCTTAGGATTAGATTTGCTTGGTTCTACATTATTTGGGTCAACTTCCCAAGGTCATCCGTTCACTCACTCTCCTTTACACGGAAGCGGGGGACCCACTTCCTCTCAAGGAGGGAGCACCAACCCACCTAGCCCCCCTCACATGTCAGGTTCACAACACACTATGGCTGGAACTAACCCTCCCCCCCCCACTGCAGATGCCATATTTGGCCTCTCTCAACATACCGGATCTCACCAAACTCACCAATGACCCTATATTGCATGATCCCACATGGCCTGCAATGCCAACCAAACTACCTTTAGACATACCAAAGTTTGAAGGAAAAGCAGGGGATGACCTTGCTAACCATGCCATGACCTTTCATCTATGGTGCTCTTCCAACAACATTATGGATGATTCCATCAAACTGTGATTATTTCAATGCACACTCACTGGCCCATTGGCTAAATGGTATGTTGATGAAAAATCGGGGTCCCATGCAACTTTTGAGTCATTGGCCAAAGCATTCTTGACCTTCTTCCAATTACCCATCTGCCACGACAATGGTCTAGAACTACTTTCTAATTTCAAACAAACCTCATCCACACACATCGTTGACCACATTCACGAGTGGCATAGGTGACATAGTTTGTGTAAAGAAGAAACCACCAAGCAACAGTGTCTCGACTGGTTTCTTAGATCACTTGTCTCTCTCCTTGGAAAGGATGTAGCTTCCACCTTCCATCAATCCGAAGAGGAAGCCATCAGTAAGGCCCAACAGTATGACCTCATCTATGCAAAATCAGGGTACTTATACACAGTACTTCCTGATCTTCCAAAACCTGTGCCATTTGGCCAAGACAAACCTGGGATGTCTCACTCAGTAGATGGACTGATCGGTGCCACCACACACCATGGTCCACAATCCCAACCACCACCGATGTATGGAACACCTCAATACCCACTAGAATACGTGGGCACTCCTTATTACCCCCCACCCCCTTATCAACATCCATACCCTGTTTCTATACCTCCACCCACCAGTGGACCACCACCGACACCTCCCATACATCCACCTATTCCCACAAATAGTGGTACTCCCTCACCATCAGCTTATAGTACTAGCAAAATCACTATGCCTTCCTATGTACCTTATGGATCGGTACCACCACAAAATCCTTACTTCTCGTTTCTTGGTTCCCCACAACCCATGGCTCCCCCACATCCTCATGCGGGGGTAAATTTTGTTCAACCCTCTGCTGCTCAACAATACCAAAATTTTGAACAGTTGAACACAGCCAATCCAAACCATCCATCGAACAATGCCAAGAAGAAAGGACGGAACATGAATAACAACAAACCAGGTCAAGGTGGGAATAAACCCCCACAGCACCAACCCACTGGAGCCAACCAGAACCAAGGGAGCCAAAACCCCCAAGGGGGCAATAATAATAAACGCTAAGGGAGAAATAATGTTAAAACCATCTTCCCTTGTGCCCTTTGTGGTGAGTTCGGCCATTACACTCATCATTTCCCCTAGATCGTTGATTTCAAATGGTTGAAAGACTCTGGTAGTCTTCCCCATTCTCCTGCACAACCTGCCCCTCAGAAGGCACCACAGCAATACGTGCAACAACCCCCTCCCGCCATGCTGCAAAATCCTATTCCACATCAAGGTGTGATAAACACCCAACAGGACACACAACACCCCCCACCTCAGGTGGGACAATATCTCAACCCCAACAACCCAGCAGAGCGCATAATGCTCCTCACCAGTGAGGAAGAAATACTTCTGCAAACACGTAATCGTTAGTATCACACACCTGATGAGTCTCCTTCCATCCCTCCAGAAATAAACCCTCCACTGTCGGGCCCCCCGTTGGTGATCCCTCACCCTTTCACCGAAACACCGCTTCGCATCCCTTGCATCCCATTGTGCAGGAATGTCCACAACCCATAGGCTAGGGCATCTCATAACTATAGTTTGGTAGATGACTTAACACAATCCCCGACTGCCATGTCAGTCTTGGAAGTCCTCTAGACTTGTCCTACATAGCAGAAATCACTACTTTCTGCCTTGGGGGCAGTCGACCCTGCAGATACTCAACTCATCACCTTTGATCTTGATAGCGGAGAACCTTGTCTTCCCGCCTTGATCACTTTTCAAATACCAGTGAAAATACAGAACATCACAGTTCATCGGTGTATCATTGATGAAGGTGCCTCTACGTGCATCATGTCCAAAATAGTATGGCAGAAACTTGGTTCCCTGAAACTCATACCCTCTGCCATCACATTATGATCTTATGACGGACATCCATCCTCTCCTAAAGGGCTCTTCCAAAATGTCCCCATTGAACTCGGGGGCAAGACTATTCTCATCGATATTGAAGTTATCGATGCCCCACTCGATTATAATATCCTATTCGGTCGTAGCTACATGTATGCTATGAAGGCAGTGGCATCTTTCGTCTTTCGGACAATGATGTTCCCCCACAATGGGAAGATTGTGACCATCGACCAAGTCTCACATTATGAGCCTAACCCATCTGCCAACCTTGATAACATTCTTCCTCTCATCGACACAAACCAAGATGCATATCCACTCGTCGGGATGGGTCCTGGGATTTTTAAAGATCCATCCTTGTTAGGGACATACCATGGAGCACCACCACTCCTTCATCCTGCTAATCAAGTATGCGTCATATCATCTAACGGAACTCACACAGAGGATACCCTTCCTCCTACAGAGGCTTCTGTCACATCTGACGTCCCAGTCGTCACAAAAAATCCTCCCCAAAACCCCCCTAGACACTCATCGAACCCATTAGTCCACAATTCCAGCTCTCCCCAAGGACATAGTCCGGTTTGGGAGACAGTTCCCCAACCCCTCACCCAAATTCCCTTCTTTTACCCTCCACCTGGTATAGAAGCCTTTCAGGTAGCCACAACGCTCACACTACCTAATATGGTGTTAGCAATCCCAGTGTGGTATTTACACCCACCTGAGATGGTCCCTCGACCATCCCTTCCCCCACAGGAAGGAATCCCCATGACAATTCCCATCCTTACCCCCACCACCCCCCACTCACTAACCCCCCTGCTATAGCTGTGGGCAAGAGAAAGAAGAAGAAGCCTACCGCTCCACTTCCTCCATGCATCCCACTTCCTTGCGCACTAAGTGAGAAAGAGGGTCACCAAACCAACAACTATCCATCACTACCTGAATTACGAAATTTGGTCCCACTCAATCAAACTCCCCCACCACCCGCCACTACTGCTAGTCCCACCACTACCACTCACCCCTCCAGTAGTAAAGGGTTGAGGACCAAATACACTTGTGCTATCTGTTCAGAGTACGGCCATTATACCCATCATTGCCCAGCACTGCCATGCTTTCGGCAGACATTAGCTGCCGTATGCCAGAACTTCCAGAACAACCCCAACCCTGCTACGTCCTCCTCAACAAATATCACTGACATTCGTTATGTCACCACTTCATTCAATGAACGTATGAGATGCCCTTTCTCTCTCTGCGATTCATTAGCTCACTTTACATACCAGTGCCCTATGATTCTTGACTACAGGCAACGTCAATTGGACCTGCTTCATCGACCCACAGAGGCAATAATTGACATTACCTCGTCACTAGAGGATCTTCATGTCATTTCTCCCGAACCCGAGGCACTCCCAATGCCTCCATGGTTCTTAGATGACGTATCTAAGGATTTACCCCCTAACCCACCCAAATCTCCTGCCCATTCCCCTACGGACACTCTCCACCCAACCACCACGGGTACCCGTTCGTACTTCAATATATGGTTTATGTCGAGTGAACCCTCACCATCTCCTAGCATTGCTCCCTCTGCTTCTCCATCAGGAGGCAACCACACTATCACCGAGATCACTCCTCATGACCCCTTGTATTCCCGTTGTTTCCAATGTGACGAGGAAATACTGGAAGAGATAAACCATCCAGACTCTCCCTGGGACGCACTACATCACCGTGCATTCTTCTCTCCACAGGAAGCCCTCATGCCTCCTAACCAAAACCCCATTTACGCAGTCGAAACGAAATATTTTATCCCCTCCGGGCCCATAGATTGGTTCAACAATCCCATTCCTGCCCCTGATGCATTTGAAGAAGGCAATATGGCCAACATTTCCCCCACCATCAAAATCTACATTTCCATTAAACATGGCATCGTCAAAGAAATCACCATTGGAGCTGCTTGCACTCCTCAGGAAATCGCCGCATATAAAGCCCTCTTCCAGGAATATAGGGATATTTTCGCCTGGTCATACACAGAAATGCCTGGCCTCGATCCCTCTATTGTCGAGCATCGCATCAACACCTGGCCTGACATCACACCAGTTCGCAAGAAACAGTGACCGCTACACCGATCCAAAGCCGCGGCTATCAAAGACAAAATTGACAAATTACGCGCTACCGGGTTTATTTACCCCATCACTTATACTTCATGGGTTTCCAACCCTGTACCCATTGAAAAGAAATAGGGCACTATCCGCGTTTTCACATACTTTCGCGATCTCAATAACGCATGTCCCAAAGACAACTTTCCAACGCCTTTCATCGATCAAATTATCGACGACTGTGTCGGCCACGAGGCTCTCTCCTTTATGGATGGATTCTCTGGCTATAACCAAATTCAAATCCACCCAGCAGATCAGTATAAAACCGCATTCATTACCCCGTGGGGTACTTTTTCATATCGTGTCATGCCTTTCGGCTTAAAAAATGCCAGCGCAACCTTCTAGCGGGAAATGACATACATATTTCACGATCTGGCTAATATCATCCTCGCCTACTTGGACGACCTCACAGCTCGATCCAAGAGACACACCCATCATCTGGATGATTTACAAATCATTTTTCAACGGTATCATCAGTACAACATCCGCTTGAATCCTCTCAAGTGTGTGTTCTGTGTCACCGCAGGGCGCCTCCTCAGTTTTATTGTTTCCCAAAGTGGTATTACCGTAGACCCCCTCAAAGTCCAAGCTATCACCGAAATTCCACCTCCCCATAATTTACGACAACTTCAGAGTCTACAGGGCAAAGCTAACTTTCTTAGACGCTTTGTCCCTGATTACGCCATACGCGCACACGGTTTACTCCACTTACTACGTCACAACATCCCTTTTCACTGGGATGACCATGCCCAATGGTCATTTGACGATCTTATATCAACTCTTTCAAATTCACCTTTAATTAGTGCACCTGACTATAATCGCGACTACATCCTCTATGTATCAGCATCAGCTGTATTAGTAGCCAGTGTCCTCATCTAGCTTGGAGATGAAAATCATGAACATGCCATTTATTACGTTAGTAAGAACCTCTCAGGACCACCCTTGATGTATAAACATGAAGAGAAACTTGCTCTTGCAGTTGTCCTCACAGTCTAGAAACTGTGCCATTACATTCTACTTTGCACCACAAAGGTCGTCGCAGATTCCAACCCTATGCAGTACTTTCTCAGCCATCGACAAGTTAATGGCAAATTCATTCGATGGATCGTTATCCTTCAGGAGTACGACCTCGAGTTCTCAACACCTAAGAGTAAGAAGGCCCTTATTCTTGCCGAACTTGTCATGGCCCTCCCCTCTGACACCACCAGTGCCTCCGTCAATATCGACTTTCCCGACGAACATCTCTTTTACATTACTTCGGATGATCATTGGTACAACGACCTTCTCATCTACCTCCGAAATCAAAATTTTGGTAACCACCTTTCACAGGATGATCGTCGACATATTCGCCATCAGGCCCCCCACTACCTTCTCATCGGAGACATCCTATACCGACGGGGCGTCGACACCCTTCTTCGTTGATGCTTGACTATTAACAAGGCCGACAGAGTCTTAAACGACTTCCACAGTGGTGCATGTGGGGGCCATCTTTCGGGTATATCCACTACTCAAAAGATTATCCAAGCCAGTTACTTTTGGCCTACCTTGTTTCATGATTGCATTCATGCCGTGAAACAATGTGAGCAATGTCAGCTCTATGCTAACAAAGCCCGAGCTCCCCCCGCTCTTCTTCACCCTTTTATTACTGCCAGCCCTTTTTGTAAATGGGGCATCAACTTTATAACTTGTAATCCCCCCTCCAGAAATGGTCACAAATACATTGTTGTCACCATGGATTACTTCACCAAATGGGCTGAAGCTATGCCCACTTTCAACAACACTGCTGACACTGTAGCACGTTTTTTCATTAACCACGTCATATCTCATTTTGGAGTACCCCTCCAACTCGTTTCCGACCATGGGAAACACTTTGAGAATGAGATCTTCATCGAACTCTCATATCGGTTAGGATTCTCTCATGAGTTTGCCTCACCATATTACCCTCAGTCAAATGGACAGGTCGAGGCAGTTAACAAAGTCCTCAAGACCACGTTACAGCGCATGGTTAATAAACATAAAACCAATTGGCATCATATGTTATTTTTTATGCTATGGGCTTATCGAAAGGCGGTGAAAACTGCTACTGGTTTCACACCATTCCATTTAGTCCATGGGGTGGAGGCAACTCTTCCCATCGAGTGCAAAATTCCCACCTTACGCACCGCAATTGAGCTATTACCTGACACTACTCCAATGGAGCAGTGCTTGCTGAACTTGGAGTCTCTGGATGAAGATCGTCGATCTTCCTTATAGAACAACGAGGTAGCTAAAAAATGATCCAAGGCTACCTTTGATCGCCATGCCAACCTTCGATCGTTCCACGAAGGTGACCTCGTCCTGGCTTATGATATTGCTCACGATACCTTTGGACACGGAAAATTTGAATCACTTTGGCATGGCCCTTACATTATCCAACATTGCCTCACCAAAGGCGCATACATCCTGGCCTCCCCCGAAGACCTCTCTCTCAAGGAACCCATCAATGGGTTGTATCTCAAGAAATTTTATGCTTAAAAGTAGTCATTCTACTTTAGGTTATTTCTTTTTCTAGCATTTTTTTTTTAAATCTTTTTTCTTCACCCCTCTCATCTAAACTATCCTTTGTGCTATTGACAGATGCTTCCTCCACTAGCCTACCACATCGGTTACGCCGACGGCGCCAGCCGTTGGACACAAAATCTCGCTTCGGCTGCTTGGGCTCTCTACACCCCCTCACATGCAATGCTCCATTCAAGCGGCATATGTTTGGGGTCAGCAACCAACAACCAAGCTGAATACACTACGGTCATTGGCCTCCTAGCCGATGCCCAGCATCATCATATTCGTCACCTTAGTGTCTTCCTCGACTCTCAACTAGTCGTTCTCCAACTCAACAATGTGTACCACGTACGCGATCCGTGCCTCTTTCGCAAATACCTTCAGGTTAGGATTTTATCTCGACATTTGATTCCATTACATTTACACATATTCCAAGACAATTGAATCAAATAACAGATCAAATAGCTAACATGGTGTTAGATTGGCATATATCACATCAAGCTACACATACATAAACATATCACAAAAACCTGTCATAGCATATATATAGAATGGACGTACTCAAAACATTAGCAAAAAACATGTAGACAACATCAGGATCTCAAATATGTATACTCATGTATATATAAAGGCCCATCAGGCCATCCAAATGTTTACATACAACAATACATGTATGTGCAGGCCAATGCAGCACCTCGGTATAAAAAATGGGCTCACTAGCCTATATACAACAAAAAGATATACATCATGCATCACTCAGGGTGCCTCTATCGCCCCACCACCTGCCCCTCCCTCAGGCAGTGGCAGCCCACCACCACCTACCTTAGGCGGTGGTGGTCCACCCCCTATAGGACCCTCCTGCCCCAGCGACAGGTGTCCACTCATCATAGCAGCCAGCACTGTTGCTCATCGCACTATGGCCCACCATGGTGGCGATACCCCCACACACTGCTCCAGGAAACTCTCATCCTGTATGCACGTCCACATGCCCTCAGGCACATCCTGTAAAACCATCTCCAGACGACGGTGTATGTCATCAAAATCCACTCCGGCCGCCGCTGGAGGAGCGTGTGATGGCCCCGCACCAGGGTCATCGAACTGACGCCTCCTCGCTGCCCTCTCTGGCTCAGCTGGTCGCCCTGCGGCATCCTCCCACCGACGTCTCTCTCCCTGCAGTAGTCTCTCCAGCTCTTGATGAGCCGACGCTCTCTGCATCTCCACCACGCGCTCGAGAGGTGCCACATCTGCACATGCAAGAAAACAACAGATAGTATCAACATCTATATCATATACATATGGACTGCTATCTCAAAAAACAAAATAAACCAAAACATGCACACCAATACTACACATACCTTGATGGTCAAACACATCCCCTAGAGGTAGCACCATGTCCGGGTCACCCCAGAAGTCCACCACAGCATAGGGGTACTGAAGTATCACCTACGGCATCTGCTTTCATACCTGTGTTGCCTCTGCCGAAAAGAAGTGGCCACCTTCTCCACCACCATGACGAAGAAAAACTGTCGACCACTGCCTCAACCGCGGCTCTCGCACCCCCGGCATCTCCAGTAGGATCCTTGGGCGCAACATCGACACCCTCTCTAAAAACCAGGCCACTAGGATGGACCCAAAAGCAAACTCCCCTCCACCAGTGGACCGACAGTGGTCCAACTGCGCCACCATCCTCGCATGCAGCGTCAACCCCCAAGCGAACCGCTCACCAACCAACACTCTCTCCAACACCAAAATATAGCTACCACTAATCCACTGGGTCACCAGTGACCCATATACCCGTACAATCATCATTGTTATACAACGAAGTGCCAAGGAATCTATTGCCAATATACTCACCACCGTCCCAGACATAAAGTCCCGACCTGAACAAAATATCTGGCCAATATCGGCAAGCAAAGTAGTCCTCAGCAACACTGGCTCAGCCGGTAGGGGCATTCCCCAAAAGGGGAGCCCAGTCAAGAAATATACATCCTCCACCACAGTGAAGGGGATCTGCTCTCCTCGCATGAGGAAGCAGTGCATCTCTGTTGACGGGAGAAATCGACCGTCCGTCAACTGAGAGAGTGGAACCGGTCTGGGGTTGTCTAATAACCCAAGCCATTTGGGATGAACCACCCTGACGGGTTTAGCGGCTCCGTTATCCGATCTAAGGTCCTAAGAAAACAAAAAGAAAAACTTTTCTAAACTAACTAAACTAACTAGAAACAAAATAAAAACAAACTAATAAACTAATCTAACTAAAACTAACTATGAAACAAACTAAACTAATCTAACTATTATGTATATACAATCTACTAACTACTACTATACTAACTACTAACTGAAATATAACTTATTCACAAAATATACAATATCCACAATTTACAGATTTAAATAAAACCTGAAAAACTCATTAATATTCTTCCCTAAGACAGAGGAAGATGTTTTTGTTGATTTTATAATTTTGTGAACAAAAATAAAACAGAAAACTAACTAAACTAAATCACTAATCTAAACTACAAATATATCTAACTAAAATACTAATATTATACTAACAAATTAATGAAAATAAATCACAAACTGACCTGGAGGAAATGCTCCAGATTTGTCCTGTGTCTGATGATCTTCTAAGATGATCGGAAGGAGGAAACCCGTACTGAATAATCCAGAAGATTCTTGTAAACGATAAGCTGCAGCGCTTCTACAAGTTTGATTACAGGACAAACAAGACATAAAAATAACAACAATCTTATAATTTATAAATCTCTACAATTAGATAAACCCATATGCAAAGACTTATACAAAATAATTCAATTGATGAAGAAGAGAAATCTGTCATTCATAAATTGAATTAAGTGATTGTTGTATTTTTAAGTAATGGAAGAGATCAGATATGGATGAAATATTAATTAATTCATATCATTCTGCAAAAGACTATGATAGCTAAAGTACTCACTAATCTAATGCAAATTGATAAACATAAACATGAAACAAAAGATTGATATTATGAAATCGAAAGTTGTAGCAGAACATCAACTTCTGTCTCAGTTTGTATTAGATATCCATAATCCTAGTTCTCCCACAAGCGAGGATGATCCTTATTACAAAAATAATAAGTATTTATAAGTTTTTCCACAGGGTAAAACCTCCCTGTGGAAGTTATCAAAACTGTTTACAAAAATCTGGGAAGATATCCCAAGTTTAACTAAACTAGGAAACTATAATAAAACTAAACACACAAATATCCCCTAGACTGCCCAACATGTCCCATGCAATTCGAATTTACCTGAAAAGGGCCAAAAATGAACAAGTTAGAAGGATTCTTTATTAACAAAATGATAAAAATCTGATCCTATAGACTAGCTACAGAATCTTGCGATTCTGTAGCTGGTCTAAATAAGACACAGAATCAACATCAGAATCAATTGAAAACCTTTTAAGGAAATTCAATTCAATTATCATCTAATAACTATTTGAAAACGAATTACTCAATTTGAAATTGTTATTCCATTCGAAATCAAACAGGATCAAAATCATTCAACCGAATACAGAGATAGGTATACTCTGTTTCTTGTTACCACAAAGTTGGGTGATAAAATCATATGGAACAACAAATGCAATCGTTTCATATCCAATTGAAATCAACATAATCAAAAAAAATTGTAAGTAATGGTTAAACAAGAGATACAATCGAATCCAAACAAAATCATTTTCCAATCGTTATAGCTGTAACGACATAGCAAACGATTTATACCATAAGCGAATTAAACCAACACTGGCGCGTAACTGTCTACAAACGAAATCGTAACAGGATCAATCAATTAGTCACAGAGTTCGTAACAGATATTCGATCGTTTGTTATTAGCCAAATGGACTGACAAGATCGATTTACCTTGATCAAAATCATTTCTTTTAAACGAATTATAACCAGATTTAACATATATACCAATCGTCGATCTGGAATTAACCAACTCATTTTACAAATCAAAATCAAACAGAGCATTCATTTATGATACGAATCTAACTCATGAAAATGATCGAACTAACAACAATCCAATCAGGCGAATCAATCGGCTAGGGTTTATCATAGTTGCCATGAATCAAATCCATTCCATGATTCGGGCACATTTGCATAGGTTTAAATGAGAGCACTGTTTTATAAAAATAGAGTCGTTCTTTCCAGATTAAATTGAACAGAGTGGTATTCCCGATATTAGAAGATTAGATGACACAACATATCATAACAACCAAACTCATTGAAATCGTTTACCAATCACAGCATGCAAACCATAACGAAATCAAATCCAAACATGATCACATTCTAAATTGAGCGTGAAAAACTTCCTATTCAGAGTAGATACAGAACGAATTCAATTGAAAGCAAACGATCAGTTTCGTTAACTTAATCAGGCAAACTAACAAATCAAATCCAAATGAAAACCATTCAAATCTAATAAAAATCTATCGATGGCTATACTGGGAATGATCAATTCATGTATTTAAAACGAAATTCCATCTATTTTAGAAAAGCAACACAATATACGGGATGAACACATTATGCGAAATCCATTTTGAAATACAAATAGAGCTATTCGAAGATGAAATTTCAAATCATTATAATCGATCCTGGTTATACACAAAACTAGAACAATTTCAAAATTCATACCTGTGAGCAAATGGCTTGGTCACGACAATTTAGAGTTGATAACGGCTGTGGCCGATTCAACATTATTGAAAAGGATGGAGCCTGTTGTCTTCTTCTTCTTATCAGTTGCTTGGAGCTGGTCTCTTTGATTGGTCAACACTGCAATTTGATCTTCCAGTGATTGAATTTTTGATTGGAGTAGGGGGACATCAATGTAGTATCTTTCCAACCATAAATCGCATTGGTCATAGGAAGGATGTCCAGGTTTCGTAAGAGTAGGCGAGGGTTTGGACATATGGCTGAGGGTTTCCTTAGGCAATTTAATACCAGGGTAGCTAGGATTATCTTTTAGGAAAGGGGGAAGATTTGTCACGAAATCATAAGGTGGTTCGGGGCATAAACCCTGCGAGTAAGGATATTCACTGGCTAGAAAATGTTCCACGTTAGAATCTGAATCCTCACTAAGGATTATAGGCTTTGACTCAGCAGAGGGCTTCAGTTTGTTTCTGGTCATCCTTGAAATAAGCCGAGCATTCTTCTTACCCTTGGCATTAGTAGTAGGGTTTGCCTTGGAATTTTTTCTCGCAGGCCTTTTAATAGTTTCACACTTCTCAGTTATGGCATCAGGTAAGTCAACCTTAGGGTCGACCGAGGGTTTAGGAGGAGGCAGTAGGATATGCAAGGGCACAGGTGGCTCGACCTTGGTTTCAATTACCATAGGCTTGTCAACCTGGACAGGTTCTGTATCCTCAAAACCATTACGAGCGATGAAATCTCTCCAACTATCATCGTGTAAACTCAAGTGATAAACAATAATAAATTTAATAAGCCCATGGTGGAATAGGATACTATCATCCATCTTCCTTTTAAACCTTTTCGACATTTTATATAGGCTGCGCTGAAAGTAAAAGGGCATATTCAACGGGTATCCCATAAAATTCATTAGCAGACGTAGGTGGTAGAGAAACACGAGTCTGTATTGACCTTCACAGGTCACGAACTGCTTGACTATGATCAAAAGGTCATGCCATCATGGTTTAAGAAAAGATATGGGCATACCTCTGTCACAAGAGGTGACTTTGCACGAGAGAAACAACAGCGGCCATGGAACCTCTTCTACTTTCAAATTTTTGAACCAACGCTGGACCGTGGCAGGTAACCCTATAGCAGAACTGATAAATCCCTCATCGATTTCCAACTGGATATCACCCACCTTGGCTCTACAACCATCTAAATTCATGGCAAACTGTTGTGCCACAGGTAGATTAAAAAACTCAAATCGTTGCGTGAAGGTGAGCCATCCGTTTTCCTCCAAATCTTTGCAGGCATTATCAAACATTAACAAGGATTGGTTGTCGTTTGGCTCAATCCGCATGACTGGTGCCATGGAGCCGAGCACATGGTAAGATGAGGGTTTGGATCATAACACACAGGATCAGAGCTACCCGAGCTAACATAAGTGAACGGGGATAAGGGATAGGCATAAATGCCATCGTGCGAAGGTGGTGGAGTTTATCTCTGCCATGCATAATAGTTATTTCCAAAGTACAATCACCGGCTATCATAACTGCTCAACCCACTATAACATAGTTCAAAAATCATGTCTCTTGGCTAACCAATGAAACAATGGTAAGTGTATAAACAACGCGTGCAATCAAAGTTATGCTATAGTTTTTAAACCATCAACATACCATTTGAAACCAATGCCAAATGTGTAACCATACGCCAAAGTATCAGCTCATATCAATCATTTAACCAATGTGCCAACGGGTATTCATATAATCAACAAGCCAATAGTTATGAAAACACAAACATAGGTATCATATTAAAAGATATAAATGAAATATTTAAACATAACACCCATGTATTTTCATGAAACCAAAGGTCAAGTAGGTCAAATAAAATGCAAATCCAAATGCCAATGCATACAAACTCAATGAAACCAAGTCACACAATCAATACAAAAATGTCCAATAAATATAGTTTGAAGGTTTTTCCAGTTGCATAACGATAAGTAAAAGTAAGTGCAATATGCATATTGACAAAAGAGATATTGATAGTTCAAATAATGACTTCAATGCGACTTCGAAAGACGAAGTTTTCACACTTACAGTCGTGAAAACAAAATGAAGGCAAATGTGCAAATGTCGCAAAAAATGAAAATGTCGTTTATTAGAAAATTGCGACGAAAAATTGATGTTTGCAAAACATTGGTGTAGGCATATTGTAAGACAATAGAAAAAGTGACTTGGCTTCCAACAAGCTCTGGACTCCACATCTGGATCAGGAACTGTAACAGATACTCTTGTGCCCATATCAACGGGCACTCAAAGAACTTTAGCAACCCACAGATTGCCAAAGTCGCACGCACACCGAGCCCCCCTATGGCCAGGGCGTCTTGCAACTGAGCCCAATCTCGCTCTCACCACCACACTGGCATCGTCACCACCATCCACCTGCAGACAACACAGAGTCCTATATCATCTCATGCAACCATCAATAGCATAAAAAAGAATAGTTTTTCTTTTCACTTCAACCTTGCCTCCTAGGCGCAATTTTGTTACCCACAGGTGCACACACATGCGCGCACACATGCACACCTGTGCACTACACAGGTGGACATCAATGCGCACCTATTTGTTTCACAGGCGTGCCCCTACATGCGCCTATTCACCATACAGACGTGTAGAGATGCGTCCCTGTCAAACCCACAGACGCGCACAGGTGCGCGCCTGTTCAGCTCACAGGCATGCCCTTTGAGCGCGCCTTAAATTCTCTCTACTGCGCCCCCATGCACGTATATCCAATGTACAGGCGCGCATGTATGCATGCCTATCACCGGATCGCCTGCGCATGTGGGGCCCATATCCCCTAAATACCTCTGTACGGCCCTCCGTATAGCCCCTGCCCAAAAATTGAAAACCTATTTCTATGCAGGATGATCAGACCACTAACCTGATAGTCACAGATCCTCAATCGGCTGCCTCATCCTCCCTGAATCTCCCAATCTCCTCTAAAAACTGCTCGTCCAGTCACTATTGCAGCAGGTACAAATGAGGTGGCAATGTGGGCCCTACAGCTATATATAGGCCTTTTTCCAAACCTCCACTCACCTTTCTAGGAGCCCACGGTGTCCATTTTTCAATCCATCTTCAGCCACAGGATCAACATCATGTCACCTACATCACAGTAGTCCCTGGGTCGCTTTTCATCCTGAGCCCCCAGGGCACCTTTTTTTTTCATATCATGGTCAGGTACGCAAGCGCATAGTCACATTTATCAAGTACATGCTCATATCTTTGATTCTCTTCAGATATTGTTCACTTTGGGTATTTGGTTTTCACGTGTGCAGGTACTTTCTCATCATCCATCGACACAACCCCTTCAGGTATATACTCAGCACTGGCATGTAGTCTTTCCCATTATATCTCACTTTCATTTCCAGTCACACCCTCTGATGTTTACCTCTAGGATCCCCATTCCCGGCTCTGCAGTACCCACACCTCCATTTTGCATCTTCGGTACTGTTACCCGGTAGCATTCTTACCCACATGAGTTGTCCCATTCATAGCACCTTTTGACACTTTTGAAACTCATGCTGTTCTTCATTACCCTTTAGGGATGGGAGTCCTGATAGTCTTTCATCATGTCGTGAATCAACCACATACTCCTTCTCCTCATTTTGCTAGCTTTCCCACACAGACTCCCAGATTATCTCTTTACGGTTCTATTTTTTACCTACACCTCCGCAGTATCATGAACCCTCCATTTCATCCATAATCAGTTTTCCCATCTGTGAACCTAACTTCATTTCACCTACCTCATATAGAAACTCACCAATGGGGCCCCCACCCTTCATCATTTTTTCAAGAAAATTCTGCCCTCTATGGGCCACCCATATCACACTGGGGCACCCGTTTCTGCATTTGTACATTTCTCCCCAAATTATTCGTTATTTATTGTACAAACACCTTTATTTCCAGTCATTTCATTATCTTCTTGTCATCACCTTTGGCGACCTACTTCCCTCCTTTTGGCCAAATGCAACCCATGTCACCCTTGGTTGGAGCATTACTCATCATCTACCCTTTCCAGCATCATCCATATATTTAGAGTACCCCACAGGTCACTTACCTCTACCCTTTGCATTTGTTCACTTTGTCCCGCCTCTGGCACAACTTATCACCAGTCTTGTCATCCCCCTGACACTCGACCTCGTTACATGGTTGCGGCCACTTTTTATCTCATACATCCTCCAACCAAGGGCAGTCTCGAGTCTTCCCACTTCTTGACTTCGTCCATGTACCTTTGCCACTTCCTCACCTCAGTAGATTCCATGAAGCCCTTTGCTTCTGGGAGTCGCGTTCCCCTTTTGTCGACATCAGCACAATTTTCCGGAAGGGCGACAGTATCTTGATTCTCATTCTCCATTCAATGAGAGATCTCAGACGGCACAGGCTGAAACACCATTGCTCCCTGCTGTCGTTGGCCCCCATAACATTCAACGCCAACACTTTCTCGTGTTACGGTGGGTCTTACTTTGCGACTGTTGTAGTTATTTCTCTCATTTGCCGAAGACCTCTGACCTTGGCTGGGCTATCAATGTCCACATAATCGCTGCTACTTATTACCACAATCACTGCCTACTGTTCAGAGTATGTTCATTTACAAAATTGTCTTTTTCCTTTATCGCAACCGCCCCTGAGGGCGCTGCAGTTGTCTACACCAACACTTATGTCATCTTTTTCAGAGTTACATGACATGAGCATGGGGCATGCCTACCTCGTTTGTACACAGTTTTATATTTTACACACCTTATGGAAGGTCGGGTCCTACCGGTTCCTTTTTTTCCTCCAACGGATCGCTTCAGACACTCACACTATTACTCTCTCTTACAACAACATTCTCAGTAGAAGAAACATTGATGGATTTTAGCTATACGTCTGCTCCTAACCTCATCCATCAGGGGGCATCTGTTATCACTGAAATTTCGTCCGCACATGGTTACAAGAACTCAGCATCGTCAAACAGTAATGAAGTCATTCATGGACCTGAATTAATACCACAGCATTCAAAAAAGGTCAAAAACTATACAAAGTAGTGAAAAATTGAAGAGTGCTTTTCATACATTGGGTGCGCGTGCACATGCACGGAACAGGGACGTACAAAGCGCGCATAGGCGCACGATGCGCGACTGTTAGCGCAAAAAGCCATGCACCTGCTAAACAAAGCATTTATGAATATGGTCGGCCTCCCAACCACTTATGGTTCAGCTCCCAAGCCGATTTGACCTCCAAATCCGGGATGCATCCGAATGGTGGGCTGGTCAAAGACCTAAGAATGCCCTAAATGGCCTCTTTTCACATTACAAAGCAGTTAAACAAAATCCCAAAGCAATGCTATAAAAAGCCATGAATGCACCTCATTTTCTCAAGGAATTCAAGGTAATGTTATGCTGCCTAGATTGTTTTAAGGACTCCATCCTTGACAAGAGCATTTTGGCACCATTACATTAGACAATCCACCTCTCCATTGAGTGGATTTGTAAAGAGTTCTTTCATCACCATTTCTATTTTTCTTGTTGTAAGAAGAGCTAGCTAGTGAGGGTCCAAGAGCCTTCCCTCAGAGGAAGAAGGGACTCATAGTCCCCTTTCTTCTTGGTGCTTTGTTTTCATCAATAGATCAGCCTCAAACATTGGTGACATGGGTCTTTGTGTCTTTTTTATTTCTATGTCCCTATGCTCATGATTTTAATTTTTATTGCATCTATTAGTTTAATTCTTAGTTTAGTTTAGTTTTCTTTCTCTAACTCTTTTCTCTACAACTATCTTGCTCAGCAGACCCAACTGGGCATGCAAGCACCTTGATTCTGCTCACCAAGGTGACGAAGGAGGTGCAACAACAGGTTTATACAAATCAAAGGGAGCAAATCAAGGAAATTCCTCTCACTCATAAAGTTATTCGAGTTCCGACCTAGGCATACACACTTATGTCATTCTTCCTAGATTTTGTTTACAAGTGGTAATGGAGTCTTTGGCCTATGGTCACTGTAATCATTTGACTCAGTTCAAATAGACACATAGGTTGTTTGTAACTATTTCAATTGAATTTACAAGTTATTTGAAACTGTTTTGAAGAAGATTCATTGAATGTAACAACTACTTTACCATGCATCTATAGACTATTGAATCAGTTTTTTCTGTGATTAAAGACATAAAGAAATATGTAAATATAAATGTGGACTGTTATACATTCTATCTGTTCTTTATGGAACTTGTACAGTTTGAAATTGTAATTCAATATACATACATTCCAATCAATGGTCAATAGAAAATTTCTTTATACATGAGCAAATATATGCCTATACAACCACATGCATATATATATATATATATATATATATATATATACTAATGACCCATAGAAAAACATATAACAATTTCTATCATTTCTTTCGTATGAACATATAGATATGAATACCAGTTGTTCATGGGCATATAACCATATTTAATGATAACAGGAGCATACAACAACTCTATCATTTTCTTTCGTATCAATACCTATATGAATACATTCATTCATTTACATATATGTAACCTTATTCATACTTTATATAACCTAAAGTAGTTCTATTATTTTTGACAAGTGAGAACACACACACACACACACATATATACTAACATCACATGAATCCATCACATTCCTAACATTTAATAATCAACAAAATATTAAAAAGAATGCAAGTAAAGGTAAATATCTGAATAACTGATGTTGGGAAACAAATGGAACAACCACATTCCACCCAACAGTAGAACATAATAGCCATTTTTACTTGCTCTGTTCACCCCCTAGCCCGACCATGATTCCATAAGGGAAAACTAAGATGATCCTCCTTTGCTACAGTCACCTTCCACAGATCATAAATTCCCTTGCCTCACACTAACAATATTCATAACAACAAGTAGTTTCCTTTCTCCAACATACTAAGCAGCGTCCTTCCTCCTCCATATGTTGTATTTATATGCATCTTGTGCCTATGTATTTCCTTCCCTCCTTGGGAAATTCAAAGCTTTACAAATCCCTGATTTTTAGGGGCTGCTAGTGGTCAAATCCCTCATTTTCCACTTGTAAAACTCAACCCTTAGTAAAATCAAATATGTTCCCCACTCATGGAGTCATGGTCAACTATTTTTAACCTAGATGTTCCATTTGTCTTCCAACATTTAATTTATAATTTTTTTTTCTTTTAGATGTGTCACAATCAAAAAATTTAGTAGGGAAAGTCAAATCTTTGCCCAACAGTCATAAATAATTTATTACAATAATCAAATTCCAAATTCAGATTTTCCATAATGGGAAAATAATTTCCAAATCCGAATTTGCCAAAAAATAAATAAATTATTCCCAACTACACTTAGACTTTAAGAATCAATTATTTTGGGGGATATTACATACGCATCCATATTTGTATTTGAGTTTGGTCATCCCATACCCACTCTCCTTTATATTTTCCACTATATTGTATCTCTATTGACGTGGGTATTCCCACCCTTGTACTTTGTCAACCTTCATGTTGCCATGATAACATTGGGGGGGTGTTGGAAACACGGTAATCTTCACATGTGGTCATTTCTAGCTAAGAACCCTCTTTATTATGTTTTTTATATGACTAGGTAGGCCTAGTCACCCTCTTGGGGTGTGTTCCCTTATTTACTAGACCCATAACCCCCTCTTGAAGGGATTCCTCATGCAATACTTAGCGACATTGATACAAAACCATCTTGACATGCATATTTTTATGGTGTTTATTAAACAATGAACGAAAAGAGGGATTTTTCATCAAAACCATGACATAGATACATTGTATATACAATGTAGAACCTAAAAGAAAAATTAAAAAAGGTTGATGCAAATTTAAAACTTGTGTACTCAACCAATTTGTGTACTTTGAAAGAAAAATAGGGTTTATGGTTTACATGATGAATTGATGATGGAAAAAAGTGGTTGTGTGAGTAAAATTTGAGTCCAGAAACCCTCCCATATCATTAAGGCATTCAAATAGTATATCCATGTCAAATTTCAATGAATATAGAAACAATTTGAAAAAATTTCAACGTTGGCCCCATTCACTGGTCACCGTTGCCCATGTCTAGTCCTAGTAAAATGTCTTTTCATTGTTCCTTTTAAAATTTATTCGACACAGATGTTTCTGCATCTAGTACTGCAAGGACATGTAATAATATTGATAAACAAGTACTAGTTGATATAAATTTCACAATCTTGATTAGTTATTTCTTGTCTTTGTTTTTTTCTCTCATCTAAGTACTTCTTTGCTCCATAAATTAAAGACTATTAGTATGAAATCATTATTTAAATACAAAATTACCTCTATCGCCTTCTTCTTACCACCAAACACATGGGCCTAATTGGCATGATGTTTTTTTTGTACAACATAGGTGATGAAAATAAAGAGCACGACCATGACGATGAGTATATTGTTGGGAGTTCCATGCACCGCAACATTAATCCGAGAAAGTTCGAATGAAACGAGGTCGAGATCGAATATATAGAGTAGGTTTCTAAGTCATATTTGAGTTTGGAAACCCTCCCATATCTTCAATGCATGCATATTTAAATATGACACTACCATGATACCATAATGATATTTAAAATATCTCACACTACCTTAATGATGCCATTCCCGCATGTAATACTAAGCGACATTGATACAACACCATCTTGCCATGCATACTTTTATGTTTTTGATTAAAAAATGAATAAAGGAGGGATTTTTCATCACAACTATGACACACATACATTTTATATACAATGTAGAACCTGAAAGAAAAATGAAAAAAGGTTGATGCAAACTTAAAACTTGTGTACTCAACTAATTTGTGTACTTTGAAATAAAAATAGGGTTTATGGTTTACATGATGAATTGATTAAGGAAACAAGTGAGTGTGTGAGTCAAATTTGAGTCCATAAACCCTCCCATATTGTTAAGGCATGCGAATATTCTATCCATGTCAAATTTCAGTGCATACAGAAACAATTTGAAAAAAATTCGACGTTGGCCCCATTCACAGGTCATTGTTTCCCATGTCTAGTCCTAGTCCACTGTCTTTTCGTTGTTCCTTTTAAAATTCATTCAACACACACATTCCCACATCTAGTACTGAAAGGACATGTAATAATGATGATAAGAAAATACTAGTTGATATAAATTGCACAAGATTCATTAGTTATTTCTTGTCTTTGTTTCTTTCTCTCATCTAAGTACTTATTTTCTCCATAAATTAAATACTATTAGTATGAAATCATTATTTAAATACACAATTCCCTCTAGCACCTTCTTCTTGAAACCAAACACATGGGACTAATTGGCATGTTGTTGGTTTTGAACAACATAGGCGGTGAAAATAAAGATAACAACCATGACGATGGGTATATTGTTGGGAGTTCCATGCACCGTGACATCAATCTGAGAAAGTTCGAAAGAAACGAGGCCCAGATCAGATATATAGAGTGGATGTGAGAGCCATATTTGATTTTTGAAACCCTGCATATTTAAATCTAACACTACCATGAAACCATAATAATAATTAAAATATCTAACACTACCATGACAACATAATGATGCCATCGACACATGCAATACTTAGCGACATTGATACACCGTTATCTTGACATGCATATTTTTATGGTGTTGATTAAATAATGAATGAAAAGAGGTATTTTTCATAACAACTATGACACACATACATTTTATATACAATGTATAACTTGAAATAAAAATGAATAAAGGATAATGCAAACATAAAACTTGTGTCAACCAATTTGTTTACTTTGAAAGAAAAATAGGGTTTATGGTTTACATGATGAATTGATGATGGAAAAAAGTGGGTGTGTGAGTCAAATTTGAATCAAGAAATGCTCCCATATTGTTAAGGCATGAAAATAGTCTATCCATGTTAAATTCCAGTGCATACATAAATAGTTTGAAAAAATTTCAACGTTGGCCCCATTCGCAATTCATTGTTGCCCATGTCTAGTCTAGTCCTAGTATAATGTATTTTCATTGTTTATTTTAAAATCCGTTCGACACACATGTTCTCTCATCTAGTACTGCAAGGACATGTAATAAAATCGATAAAAAAAGTACTATTTTATATAAATTGCACAAGCTTCATCAATTATTTCTTTTCTTTGTTTTTTGCTCTCATCTAAGTACTTCTTTGCTCCATAAATTAAATACTATTATTACAAAAACATTATTTAAATATGAAATTCCCTTTAGTGGTTTCTTCTTGGCACCAAACACATGGGCCTAATTGGCATGATGTTGGTTTTGTACAACATAGGCGATGAAAATAAATATCATGACCATGATGATGGGTATATTGTTGGGAGTTTCATGCACTGGGACATTACTACGAGAAATTTTGAACGAAACGAGCCCGAGATTAGATATATAGAGTGGGAGTGTGAGTCATCTTTGAGTTTGGAAACCCTCAGATATCGTTAATGCATGAATATTTAAATATGACACTACCTTCACCATAATGATATTTAAAATATCTGACACTACCATGACACCAAAATCATGTCATCGACTCATGAAATACTTAGCGACATTGATACAACACCATCTCGACATGCATATTTTTATGGTGTTGATTAAAGAAATAACAAAAAGAGAGATTTTTCATCACAACTATGACACACATACATTATATATACAATGTAGAACCTGAAAGAAAAATGAAAAAAAGGTTGATGCAAACTTAAAACTTGTGTCAACCAATTTGTGTACTTTGAAATAAAAACAAGGTTTATGGTTTACATGATGAATTGATTATGGAAAAAAGTGGGAGTGTGATTCAAATTTGAGTCCATAAACCCTCCCATATTGTTAAGGCATGTAAATAGTATATCCATGTCAAATTTCATTGCATACAGAAACAATTTGAAAAAATTTCAACGTTGGCCCCATTCACAGGTCATTGTTGCCCATGCCTAATCCTAGTACAATGTATTTTCATTGTTCCTTTTAAAATTTGTTTGAAACACATATTCCTTCATCTATTACTACAAGGAAATGTAATAACGATGATAAAAAAGTACTAGTTGATATAAATTGCACAAGCTTCATCAATTATTTCCTGTCTTTGTTTTTTATTCTCATCTAAGTACTTATTTTCTCCATAAATTAAAGACTATTAGTACGAAATCATTATTTAAATATGGAATGTCGTCTAGTGCCTTCTTATTTCCACCAAACGCATGGGCCTAATTGGCATGATGTTGGTTTTGTACAACATAGATGATGAAAATAAAGAGCATGACCATGACAATGGGTATATTGTTGGGACTTTCATGCACAACATTAATCCGGGAAAGTTCCAGCGAAACGAGGCCAAGATCGAATATATAGAGTGGGTGTGTGAGTAATATTTGAGTTTTGAAATGCACATTCCCACATATTATAGTACTGCAAGGGCATGCAATAAAGTTGCAAGGGAATGCAATAAAGTTGATAAACATGAACTTAATAAATTGCACAAGCGCTTGATCATCGATTATTTGTTGTCTTTGTTTTTTTCTCTCATCTAAGTATTTTTTCGGTTCAATATTTTAGATATATTTTAGTAAGTAATCATTATTTAAATAAAAAATCTCATCTAACACCTTCTTCTTGCCACAAAACTCATGGGTCAAAGTCCCATGTTTTCAAATAGTTTCAATGAAGATGTTATAGAAATGACAAACATGTTCATTGAAACTTCGTTGATGCAATACTATGAAAAAAATGATGACATCTATGATCATGATGGTATAAAAATGAATGAGCTTCTCTTGGTTTCAAGAATAACTTATCCTCTATTGAACAAGGCCAACCATGTGAATGTGGAAGCTCATATGGCCCCTCCCCTCCCACTCACATCACTCTTAATTCCCCAATATCCAATGTATAAAATAGAAAATAATCAAAATCAACATAGTAATATTCATGCATAAAAAAGTCACATAAAAATTAAAAACATGTAATTATGTAAGGACCTCTGCATTACGACTAGTAAAGTGAAGCACAAAAGGAATTTTTTTAAAGGCATTAGGAAATTAACATCAATAATAAAATTCATAGAAGTTTATAATCTATGACATCATAAGTAAAATCATTACAAGCTACTCATCATTGTAATCAATAACAACGTGACCGACACATCAACATAAATGACGGAGACACATAAACAAAAATAGCGATGCATATCAACACATCACAATCAAATTAAATCAGTTTATAAAAAATGATCAACCATATACTGAATATTAAACTGACTACCCTCCCAACCTACCTTGCAAGGTTAGGACTTCTAGGACACATAAGAAATGCTCAAGCCCAGGATTTATCCAATTGATTTTGACCATTTAAGGTCTCAAGGTTGGTGATTGTTCTGAGGAACAAGGAGGTGTCTACATCCCACTAACACAATCAAGGTGTAAACCAACTAGCTCAATCAATCAACATCATTATTATTCAAGGCACAAGAGAAATCTACTTATTTTAGATGGTGCATGAGAATATAACTATGTAATCAATCAAAGATCAAAATTTATTTCATGGCGCGTGAGTGATCTAAATTACTGAATTAATTGTAAATCAACATTATTTCAAGGCGTGTGAGGAATTAAATTTATAATTTAGCCACACTTAACATTAAACATCCAAGGCGTGAAAAATTATTTTGCAATATACATCGATTAAAACACGTGAATAGCCATCTAGAACATTCCATCAAGATTCCATATTCAATAACCTATATCCATTTAATTGAAGTAGAATCCATCATCAAGAATCAAACCTTAACCACATAATCAATAACCTACGCAATTACCATCTATCATTAATTATCAAGGAATGAACTAAGGATAAATGTTTATCAATAGCAATGACACAATTAGCGCCTACGATCAATCCATCAATAATTCAACTTAGTAAAACAATAACACTTGATCTCTAAGTGCATTAATCATCAAAATGGAACCCATGAAATATTTGTCATAAAAAATTTTCTCAACATTACGGTATATTATTACCAATACACCTTACACATAAATATGAAAAATAAATTCAACTTATTAAGTGTAATCTTGAAGGGGAAAAATTAAATGCCTAAACATACGATGGGGTGGAAGAGATTGTGATAACCATCGTAATTATTCAATAAGACTTACTACCCATGAATGAAGGAATAACATTCAATCAAAAATGTGTATAATTGTAAAAGAAAAGTTTAGGGTGCTTTATTTTATTTCTCTTCCTCTCCACAATTATGTATTATATGATATTACAGTTACTTTTAAATTGAACCTTATTAGATCATTTACTATATTAATTAATCCTTGTCCAAGTGCATATCCCGTGTAATCATGTAATATTAAATAAAATCACAAGTAACTTACGTATAAGTTGGTAATGACTTCAGGGATTATCCAAAAAATAGATAATTTGTTAACTAAACCCATACACCTATATGTAGCAACTCAACCTTATCAGCTGGCTTAGTTCACTGATAACAATTATTTTTTTCTTGCACAGGTCACATCATTATAATAACAATCACTTTGGGTAAGTATTATTGAAAACCAAAAATGTGGAGAGAGAGAGTAGAATTTTGCATGAGATTCCTCCACATGCCAAAGTTAAGTACTAGCATACAAAAACACAGAGTTTCACCAAAGAATGAGCTCATATTTTCACCAATCGATCGACAGTTGGTATGTATGAAAACACAGAGAAAATCAAGGGTAAATTAGCAGGGAGAAAATCACATTTGTTGGGAAAATGTTGATGTGCAAAACGTAGAGAAAAACATGGTAAATCACATAGATAAAATATCATGAGCTGGGGTAATGATGATGTGAAAAACGCAGAGGAAAACATGGGAAATAACAGGGAAAAAATCTCATGAGTTGGGAAATTTTTTGATGTGCATTATGCAGAGGAGATCAAGGGAAAACACATGGGATACACCTTTTATAAAATCACTGAGAGAATAAATCTCAGAGGGTACACAATTTATAAAACATTGAGGGAATAAATCTCAGATGGATACATAGTTTATAAAAATGCCGAGGGAACAATTCTCAGATGGATACACAGTTGATAAAAATGTTGAGGGAAAAAGAAATCTCAGAGATTTCTCCTTGATCAATTCGTTGAGGGTATCAAGAAATCACAGAGATTTCTCCTTGATCAATTTGATGAGGTTATCAAAAGAGGGAATACAACAAGAGAGAATGCATGTTGAGTGGATTTTATTTTTCAAAAAAAGCAGAGGAAATCAAAGAAAAAAAAAACACCCAGAGAAAACACGTTGTTGGGAAAAATTGTGCAAGAGAAAAATTGCAGAGAAATATCTCATGGAACAATGCAGAGGTTAGATTTGTGAAAATCTAGAGTTATTAAAGGTAATATATCACATAGGATTAACTTGAAAATGAAGAGGTTTTACTTTGTAAAAATGCAGAGAATTAATACATAATTTGATGAGGAAACTAGGAAATAAAACGCAAAGCGGTTTCAATCATAAAAACACAAGGGAAAAGGGGTATTCTCTCAGGACCTCTTCCCAAGGGAATAGAGATAAATCCATTTAGGAGTAGAAATCCAGTAAGAAGACAACAATAATCAAGAACAAGAGAACCACAATCATCTCAAGGTAAATTCCCAAGGGCATGGAAAATTCCTTTATAAACACAGAGGTAATAAATCAAAGAGGATGGAAAATTTTATAAAGTCACATAGGAAGAATTCGACAGTCACAGAGATTTGCAAGGACATCAATCAATATACTAATTCTAAAAACCATATATACAATAAAAACTTAATACAATTCAACTCAAAATGAAAATACTGTGACCGACGAAAGTATGCTTGATGTTGATCCTTGGTGACTAGCGTTCCATACTTTCGTTCTCTAGCTAATCATTGAGATTTAACCAGTACCTACTAGCCAACGCTAGGGGTATTCTTCTTCCCCCTTATCCCCCCGAGTGGTAAAATGGCCATGCACAAGCACAACCAGAATCCTCCAGCCCCCATCTCACCTTGCAAGGTAGAGCCACCACTCTCTCTCTCTCTCAAGATGGGTATCCCAACTCTCACAAGTAAAAACAATCATAATTTCAACAACATAACCTTACTCATAACCAGTGTGATGCATTACGCATCTCAACCATTTGTTTTAAATAAATTCCTTAGTGACACCTTGACATTTGCACATTTAGTTCATTTTTTTTTAAATTAATTAGGAATTATTCCCCCCATACACTTGTCACTCATTCCCTTTATTGCACAAGTAAATCCATAATTTATTTTAATTAAAATTCAATTTACCTCACCCATCCTAAAAGCGCTCCTAAAATCACTCCTAGTTGTCCCTTTATTCCCTTTATTTCCAATTAATGACTGACACCTTTCTAAAATGGAGTTCAGTTAAAACAAGAAACTTCTCCTAGTTAGACTACTATTAACTAGACTTTAGATTCATTTCTGTGCGTACTCTTTCCTTTATATTTATTCCAATTTTACCTTAAATTCTAATTTGGTAATTACTTGCAAAAATGTGTATTAACTCACTCTTTAGATTTATTTTATTTTCATTGATTTCTTAAATTGATTTATTTCATCCCCTCATTATCTAATTTATAAAATTAGTTTTTAGTCTTCTCAATAACTTAGACTTAGGCTTAGTTAAATTTTTATTTGCACGAACTTAGACCCTTAGGGATTATGATTAATAAATTCATTCTTTAATTAATTAATTAATCAATTAATTAATTCGGAAGTGCTCAAGATTTTACAAGGTTTAACATTCACTCAACATTTTCTAGGCCACCTAGATTCTTTGACTCATTTTTTTTTTTTTAATTTCACGACATGCCCTTCAAAACACACTCCATGCTCCAAGGCTGCCACTCTCCTTTGATTCTTTTTTTTTTAATTTCACAACATGCCCTTCAATACGCACTCCATTCTCAAAGGGTGTCACTCGCCTTTTACTGGGTTTGGTAGTTGTCCAACCCCTAGAGTCAACACTCCATTTGGGTGACCTTGTGAGAGACTAAGGGATTCTAAGGAATAAGGACCCTTCCTTATTGCGTGCCCCTTAGAAATATTTGTGAGCAATTGTCTCATTCTTCCCTCACGACATCATAGATATATCGAACTAGGTAATCGTTAACCTACAATTCAAGCCACGACGAGAGTGCTAGTAGGCTATGACAGGGATGCTTCCACACCTCTCCCTCAATATTTGGTTGTTGTGCATGGCCCCTTTACTCCTTATGTGAGTCATATTAGAAATAAATCATCAACCTGCATCCATCAACAAAACACTGTCAATGATCTATAAACAACATCATAATATACCCGATCATATGTCACATATGCATAAATCCACTCAAACCAGTACAATCCACTCCCTGTCTCAATCTGGAGTCCAAGGAGATCCATTGATTCCATCAATATCCTCAATCTGTCAAGTGTCCTTCACACTCAGGGGAAACTCGTCAATATCATCTTTTAATACATAGATATCAAATAACATAACATCATAATCCATCAACATTATCATAATAATCCATAAGTGAAACATACAACCATATACTAAAACCACGCTTGAACGTAAGTGTCCTCAAAGAATAAGGTAATAACATCTGCTCACAATAGTGGGATGTTACATACACCCTCTCTTGTTTTAAAATTCATCTCGAAGTTGTACAATATATAAATGCAGTTTATAAATCATCTGAAAAGATCTATATGTCTAACTATCAAATAAATATGGAAACCACTAGTGTATATCATATGCATCCTCCTAGGTAGCTGAGTGGGGACTATAATTGTCCCACTGGACCTTGACCTGATCGATTGTTTGATGCCATAGGTGTCAAATGTGATGGTCCAGAATGCATATTGGCTCTGCCATGAGTGCACCCTCATCCGACACCTGCAAGGAACTCATGTCAATCACATGTGTAGGATCACTAACATAATGTATCAAAACAGATACACGAAAAACATTGTGCATATGCCTCAAAGAATCAGGCAAGGCTAGTCGATAGGCCATGGACCATTTCTTTTCCACAACTTCAAAAGGTCCCACAAACCTAGGAGAGCGTTTATCGCCCTTCCCAAACTTAATCGAGCTCTTGTGTGGTTTCACCCGCAAGAAAACGCGGTCACCAACTTCATAATTATGGTCAATGCGATGCACATCAGCATAACTCTTATGTCGATCTTGCACTTCTTTGATACTTTGTATTATCATTTGAATTTTTTCTTCCATTTCTTAGATCACTTATGGTCCTACCAGGACCCTATACTCAAGTCGATCCCAGCTCAAAGGTGTCTGACACTGTCTCCCATAAAAAAACTCAAATGGTTCCATATTAATGGTTCTTTGATAGTTGTTGTTGTACGCAAAATCTACCAGTGGAAAGAACTCTTCCCAATGATTTTGTTGGTCCATCATGTACATACGCAACATATATTTCAATATTTGGTTCTTTCTTTCTGTCTTCCAGTCCGTGTCTAGGTGATATGATGTACTAAAGTTAAGTTGGGTTCCCAAGGCCTCTTGGAAACTAGTCCAAAATCATCCTGTAAACATCGATCCTAAATCAGATATGATCCTTTTAGGCATGCCATGAAACCTCACAATATCCCTGATAAAAAATATAGCTATGTCTGGTGCCTAATACATCATATGCACAAGAATAAAATGGGCACTCTTCATAAGAGCGTCAACTACCATGAAAATCAAGTCATGCCTCCTTTCAGTCAGCAACAATCCCACAATAAAGTCCATGAAATGGCCTCCCATTTCTATTCTGGAATACCATGTGGTTGTAGTAATCCTACCAGATGTCTATGTTCAACCTTCACTTATTGACATTCTAGGAACCTTGCCACATAACTAACTATGTTCTCCTTCATTCCTTTCCAAAAGAATAAGGGCTTAAGGTCTTCCCTCACCTTCGTGACTCCTAGATGAGCCATGTACACTGTTCTATGAGATTCACCTAAGATCAAACTTCTCAAATTGTTGTTAGATGGTATGTAAATCCAGTTAGTATACTTCATCAACTCGTCATTGTCAAATGTATATCTTTCAAACCTAGGTACCAACATGGTGTCTCATCCAATATTTTCCTTAACCTATTTCTACGAGTCATTGTCACATTGTATAGTTAGAATATTTTCTCGAAGATTCGTTTGAAGAGGTATCACCGAAAATATGCATGGTCTTCGACTCAACGCATCGACCAATCTGTTCACTATTCCTTTTATGTAGGTAATCTCAAAATCGTACTTACTAAGTAGTTATGATGAACATATTTGTCGCACATTCAAATCACTTTGTGTAAAAATGTGATGCAAACCACAATGGTCTATCCTTAGTTTGAATTTTCGTTCAATCAGTTAGTGTCTCCACATTCTCAGGGAATACACAATGGCTAATAACTCCAAATAATGCATCACGTAGTCATCCTCATGATTTCTTAATTTCCTTGAGATTTAAGCGATCACTCGATCATCTTGCATCAAGACTTCACCTAAGCCTTCCTTGGATGCGCTTGTTCATACCAATAAGTCCTCGTCCATCTTGAGGAATTTTAGTATTAGCGTTGTCGTCAATAGATCCTTGAGCCTTCAAAATTCTTTCACGCATTTCTTAGTCCATACAAACTTCTTGTTTTCCTTCAACAATTCCATGAACGGATTTTCTATCTTCGAAAAAGCTTCGACGAACCGTCAATAATATCCTGCTAAACCCATGAAGCTATGTACTTCTGGTACATTTTTAGACGCATGTCATTACATAATAGCCTCTACCTTTGTTGGATCCACAACGACGCCTTCGCAAGAGATAACATGCCCTAATTAATAAATCCTTGATTGATAAAAAGATCATTTTGACAGTTTCCCATGTCGTTTGTTTTCTCATAGACACTGTAGTACCAAGTGTAAATGTTTGTCATGTTCTTTTGTCGTATGAGAATATATAAATATGTCATCAATGATTACTTGAAAAAAAAATTCCAAGTATTCACAGAACACCCCATTCATCAAAATCATGAACACCCCTAGGGCGTTTGTCAGTCCAAATGGTAAAACAATAAACTCATAATGCTTGGACCTCATCTTGAATGTGGTCTTAGGGATGTCTTCCTCTTTGATCCGTAACTGGTGATATCCTGATCTCAAGTTGATATTTGAAAACATAGTCGCGCCCTTCATTTGGTCAAACAAATTGTTTATTCTTGGTAACATATACTGGTTCTTGATCATTTCCTTGTTCAATTGACGATAGTCAATACAGAGTCTCCATGACCCATCCTTCTTCCATATAAAAATAATAGGCGAACCCCAAGGTGACACACTTGGATGTATAAGTCCTAGGTCCAACAAATCCTTCAATTTCATTTTCAACTCTTGTAACTCAGGGGTCAACATCCAATAAGGCGTTCTTGCTATCGGTTTAGTTCCAGGTTTTAAGTAGATGGTAAATTCTATCTCTCTTTTGGGTGAAAAACCTGGTAACTCTTCTGGGAACACGTTCACAAACTCTCGTACTACCGGAAGGTTTTCTAATCCTTCCACCGTGCCCTTTTCATTCAATTCTAATATGGCATATAGATTTCATCCTTTGCACATGCTCTTCTGTAACTGTAGTGAAGAAATGAACCTTAAGGAAATTCCCTAGTTTCTTCCTACAATCACTTGTCTATGTCCCTCATCATCGGTCAAAATCAACCATTTTGTGTTATTGTTGAGTATCACCTCATGCGATTCCACTAGTCCATAATGATCACAAAGTAATAAGATCCTAAGATAGTGACGTACAGGTTGGCCTTCGTTACAAAATATCCCAAGTTAAGCCTAAAGTCTGTAACCTTTCTTCCAACCTTCTGCTTGGCACCTAAATCCATTTCCATGTAGTTAAACTCATCATGTTTGACTGCCTTTACCTTAATTCTTTTCAGCGCTGCACTAGAAATAAATCTTTCTAAAGCACCGAATCTATAAAAATACTAAAGGTCTGGTCAACGATGGTACCTGATGTCTCAAGAAAAGTACATTGGTACTCGTCCTGGTGTTTATTCACCATTGCATGAATCTGGTGGGCCTTCCCCAAATCTCCAACTATAGTGTGTCTGACTGACCTAGCTGCTCTAGCCCTCTCAACTGGATAGTCACGTTGGTAATGTGGCTATCCACATGTCCAACATATGGTTTTTGGTCCAGTACTCCTGGTCCCCGAAGTAGAAGCTACCGACCTACCAGCCTGAAACCCTGGTCTATTCTACTAAACATGCCTAAAATGTTGTTGTTGTGGACAACGTTGTTCTTGGTGTTGTGGTCCTTTGTAGGGAGTTTGCTGCTAAGGAGTAGGTCATCGTGGTGTCATGAACATGTATCCTCTTGAAGTATCTCAATATCCTGATGGATGTCTAACTGGTGTTTGATGCTATTCCACACCAGATGTCTCATGTCTCATCGGAATCATAGGATTCCTACCCTAACCCTCGCTAATTAGCTCTTCCTCATCTATGAGGGCCTTTTGGACTGCATCGTTCGATATCTAAGGAATTAGGATCCTCACCTTCATGTGAATGATGACGTTAAGACCAAACAAACAATTGTTGACCTTGAGCTTCTCAATTTTCATACGTGGAGCATACCTAGGTAGATTTATGAATCAGGCCTCATACTCGGGCACCATAAAACCACCCTGTCGCAAGGCGTTGAAATCATTGAGCTGGCGCTCAATGAATTCCTCTGAAAAATAGCTCTCCTTGAACCGTTCCTTGAACAATTCCCATGACACATCTTCGATGATCATGTTTAGTTATGGTAGGAGTGTCTTCCACCATAGAAGAGCGCTCCTCTTTAACTGAAAGATTTCCATGAGGACTTTCATGTTATAGGTGTAGACACAAAGTGCGAAGCACATTGCCATGTTCTCCAACCATGAATTAGTGGTTGTGTTGTCCGTGGAACCCAAGAACTCGAAAAAATTAACCTTCCCGAGTTCTCTGTGAATGCTACCAATACCGGTTGGGGCGTGTTGTGGACCCTCAAAGGGTATAGTTTCCCTGGCCTCATCTCTATCTAGTTGGTTAATCAATTCCTCTAACATCCTCTAAAAGTAACTCATCAACCCAACCACATCCCCCACAATAAAATGCTCCTATCCAATGACTTGCTCTTCTCCTTAGGGGTTAGACCCCTCTAGCATGGATTCTACTAGAGGTGTTGCACCTCCTCCCCTAGCACCACTTTGTCTGCCTCCACGACATCCTCTAACCATGATTACCTGTAGTGACATAAATCAATTTAATTAGGGATAAATTATTAACCAAGTGTTTTAATACAATGGAAAGTGTAATGATCCCATGTCGTGCGATTGAACCTGGCTCTGACACCATATGTAAGGACCCCTCCATTACGACTAGTAAAGTGAAGCACAAAAGGAATTTTTTTTAAGGCATTAGGAAATTAACATCAATAGTAAAATTCATAGAAACACATAATCTACGACTTCATAAGTAAAATCATTACAAGATACTCTTCATTGTAATCAATAATGACACAACCAACGCATTAGCATAAATTATGGGGAAATAGAAACAAAAATAATGACGGAGCTCAACACATCACAATCAACTTAAATCAATTTATAAACAATGATCAACCAGATACTAAATATTAAAATGACTACCCACCCAACCTACCCTGCAAGGTTAGGACCTCCAGGACACATAATAAATGCTCAATCCCAAGATTCATCCGATTGATTTTGACCATTTAAGGTCTCAGGGTTGGCGATTGTTCTAAGGAAAAAGGAGGTGTATACATCCCACTAACACAATCAAGCCATAAACCAACTAGCTCAATCAAGCAACATCATTATTATTCAAGGCGCAAGATAAATCTACTTATTTTACATGGTGTAAGAGAATATAACTACGTAATCAATCAAAGTTCAACATTTATTTCATGGTGCACAAGTGATCTAAATTATTGAATTAATCATAAATCAACATTATTTCGAGGTGCACGAGGAATCGAATTTATAATTTACTCACACATCAAAAATTAAACATCCAAGGCGCTACAAATTCTTTTGCAATATACATCTATTAAAACACGTGAATAGCCATCTAGAACATTCCATCAAGATTCCATATTCAATAACCTCTATCCATTTAATTGACGTAGAAGCCATCATCAAGAATCCAACCTTAACCACATAATCAATAACCTATGCAATTACCATGTATCATTAATCATCAAGGAATGACCTAAGGATAAATTTGTATAATAGGAATGATGCAATTAGCACCTATGATTAATCCATCAGTAATTCAACTTAGTAAAACAATAACGCTTGATCTCTAAGTGCATTAATCATCAAAATGGAACCCATGAAATACTTTTGATCAAACATTTACTCAACATTACAATACATTATTACCAATACACCTTACACATAAATATGAAAAATAAATTCAACTTATTAAGTGTATTCCCAAAGGGGAAAAATTAAATTCCTAAACATATGATGGGGTGGAAGAGATTGTGATAACCATCGTAATTATTCGATAATACTTACTACCCATGAATGAAGGGATAACATTCAATCATAAATGTGTATAATTGTAAGAGCAAAGTTTAGGGTGCTTTATTTTATTTCTCTTCCTCCCCACAATTCACTATTATATGATAGTATAGTTACTTTTAAATTGAACCTTATTAAGTCATTTAATATATTAATTAATCATTGTCCAAGTGCATATTCCATGTAATCATGTAATTTTAAATACAACCACAAGTAACTTACATATATGTTGGTAATGAATTCATGTCTTATCCACTAAATAAATAATTTAGTAACTAAACCCATACACCTATATGTAGCAACTCAACCTTATCAACTGGCTTAGTTCATTGATAACCATTAAATTTTTCTTGCACAAGTCACATCATTATAATAACAATCATTATGGGTAAGTATTCTTACAAACCAAAAACGCAGAGAGAGAGAGAGACTATAATTTCGCATGGGGCTCCTCCACATGCCAAGGGTAAGTACTAGCATACAAAAATGCAGAGTTTTTCCAGAGAATGAGCTCAGAGTTTCACTAATCACTGGGTAGTTGGTATGTATGAAAATGCAGAGAAAATCAAGGCTAAATTAACAGGGAGAAAATCAAATTTGTTGGGCAAGTGTTGATGTGCAAAATGCAAAGGAAAACATGGGAAATCGCAAGGCAAAAATCTCATGAGCTGGGCAAATGTTAATGTGAAAAACACAGAGGAAAAATGGGAAATTGTAGGGAAAAAATCTCAAGCTAGGAAATTTTTTGATGTGCATTACGCAGAGGAGATCAAGGGAAAACGTAGGGGATACACATTTTATAAAATAACTAAGAGAATAAATATAAGAGGATACATAATTTATAAATGTCGAGGGAATAAATCTTAGATGGATACAAATTTTATAAAAATGATGAGGGAACAATTCTCAGATGGATACATAGTTTATAAAAACACTGAGGGAACAAGAAATCTCAGATCTTTCTCCTTAATCAATTTTTTGAGGGTATCAAGAAATTGCAGATCTTTATCCTTGATCAATTCACTGAGGGTATCAAAAGAGGGAATATGATAGGAGAGAATGCATGCTGAGCGAATTTTCTTTTTCAAAAAAAGCAGAGGACATCAAAGAACAAAAATGCTCAGAGAAAACACATTGCTAGGAAAACGTGTGCAAGAGAAAAATCGTAGAGAAATTTCTCATGGAACAACGCAGAGGTTAGATTTCTTAAAATGAAGAGTTATTAAAGGTAATAAATCGCAGAGGATTAACTAGAAAACGAAGAGGTTTTACTTTGTAAAAACACAGAGAATTACAGGGAAAAGGGGTATTCTCTCAAGGCCTCTTCCCAAGGGCGCAAAGGTAAATCCATTTAGGAATAGCAATCCAGTAAGCAGAAAACAAGAATAAAAAAAAAGAGAACTACAATCATCTCAAGATAAATTCCCAAGCGCATGGAAAATTATTTTATAAATGCAGAGGATGAAAAATGTTATAAAGTCGCATAGGAAGCATTCGAGAGTCACACGGATTTGCAAGGCCAGAAATCAATAGAATAATTATAAAAACCATATATAAAATAAAAAATTAATATAATTCAACTCAAAATGAAAATATCCTAACCAACAAAGATAGGCTTGATGAAAATCCTTGGCGACTTGCGTTCCCTTCCTTCATTTTCTTAATAACCGTTGAGACTTCACCGGTACCTCCCAACCAATGCTAGGGAAAATATTCTTCCCCCTTATCCCCCCAAGATGCAAAGGGCCACGCACAAACACAACCAGAATCCTCCAACCCCCAGCTCACCTCACAAGGTAGAGCCACCACTCTCTCTCTCAAGATGGGTATCCCAACTCTCATAAGTAAAACCAATCAGAACTTCAACAACATAACCATACTCATAACTAGTGTGATTCATTACTCATATCAACCATTGTTTTTATAAAATTTCCTTAGTGGCACCTTGCCATTTGCACATTTAATTCATTTTTTTTAATTAATTAGGAATCCCCCCCCCNAATCATTCCCTTCATTGCACAAGTAAATCCATAATTTATTTTAATTAAAATTCAATTTCCCTCACCCATCCTAAAAGCTCTCCTAAAATAACTCCTAGTTGTTCCTTTATTCCCTTTATTTCTAATTAATGTTTGATGCCTCTCTAAAACGAAGTTGAGTTACAACAAGAAACTTCTCCTAGTTAGACTATTGTTAACTAGACTCTAGATTACTTTCTATGCATACCCTTTCCTTTAGCTTTATTCCAATTTGGTAATTACTTGCACAATGTGTATTAACTCACTCTTTAGATTTATTTTATTTTCATTGATTGCTTAAATTGATTTATTTCATCCCCTCATTATCTGATTTATAAAATTAGTTTTTAGTCTTCTCACTAACTTAGACTTAAGATTAGTTAAAAATTTATTTGCACGAGATTAGACCCTTAGGGAATATGATTAATAAATGAATTAATTAATCAACTAATTAATTCAACAGTGCTCAAGATTTTACAAGGTTTAACATTCACTCAAAGTTTTCTAGGCCACCTAGATTCTTTGACTCATCGTTTTTTAAATTCTGCGACGTGCCCTTCAAAACGCACTACGTGATCCAAGGGTGAAACTCACCTTTGATTCAATTTTTTTTTTAATTTTGTGACGTGCCCTTCAAGACGCACTCCATGCTCCATGTATTCCACTCGCCTTTGACTAGTTTTGGTAGTTTCCAACCCCTAGAGTCAACACTTCATTCAAGCGACCTTGTGAGAGACTAAGAGATTCTAAGGAATAAGGACCCTACCTTATTATTCACCCCTTAGAAATATTCATGAGTGACTATCTCAATCTACCCTCATGACATCGTGGATATCTTAAACTAGGTAATCGTTAACCTACAATTCGTTCCACGATGGGTGTGCTAGTGGGTTGTGACAGGGATACTGCCACACCTCTCCCTCAATGTCTCATTTTTGTTCATGGCCCCTTTACTCCTTATGTGAGTCATATTAGAAAGAAATCGTCATCCTTCATCCATCAACGAAACATTGTCAATGATCCATAAACAACATCATAATATACCCGATCATATGTCACATATGCATAAATGAAATACTAAAACCAATAAAATCTACTCCCTAACTCAATCTGGAGTCCAAAGAGCTCCTTTTATTCCATTGACATCCTCGATCTGTCAAGTGTCCTGCACACTTAGGGGAAACTCGTCAATATCATTTTTCAATACATAGATATCAAATAAAATAACATCATAATCCATCAGCATCATCATAAGAGTCCATAAGAGAAAAAGACAACCATATACTAAAACTGGATCACTTGCACGCAAGTGTCGTCAAAGAATAAGTCAATAACATGTGCTCGCAAGAGAGGGATGTTACAAATTAACTCATGACATAAGTAAATTATTTTAAGAAAATAATTCATACAAATTAAAATATATAATTAGTACCTGATCCAAATCAACATTTCTATCATCCTTCTTTTGAATCTTCTTCTTCATCGAACTCAACATCTATATAATCATCTTGTTTATAAATTGTGTTGAAAGGATTGATGATATCATCATCATCATCAATTTAATTTTCAATAATATTTTCATCGACATCATCATCAAGAACTGCATTAATGTCTCCTACGCTCGATTCAACTTCTCTATCTTCTTCATCTATCGACCTATGATCTTCCGGCTCTTTCTGATCTTGCACATCATCTTATTCTTCAATATCATATTCTTCTTGTACATGAGTATACTTAATTTTCCTTACTCTTGGATCATATCTAACAACAAATAACCAATCCCTCTCACCTGGAACCTTCGAGTAAAATACTTTTTCACATTTCCTTCGAAAAACATAGTGATCATGTCCTCTTTCAAACATCATTGTTTTAATAATCAGAAATATGTTGGAATGTTGAATAACAATTCTTTGTTCATCACGTTCATGAATTCATACCCTATACCATTTGACATTCAATAGAACTAATTTGAAGGAATTAAATTCACACTCAAGTATTGTTGAGATTTGGGTACCTTGGGAAGTGGTCCCCATGTGCTTATGAGTCTCTAAGAACAAAGGGGGAAGACTATTACTCTTGTAATTTACTTTATGATTCTAATTTCACTTTGACTTAGGAGATTTAAGTCAAAAGTGAAATATGTCACTTAAGCATTAAAGTGACAATTAATTCACAATGTGGGTGAATTAATAGATATAAAGAAACTAAGGAAAGTGGGTTTCCTTAGTGAGATTTTCGTATGAGATATCACCCATTGATTAGACTTGGATAGATTTGATCTAGGCCATTGATCTATTAGGGCTTGGCCAAAGGAGGCTAAATTGAGGGTTTTGTGCATTTTGGAGATTCATTCTTCACTTGTGAGTTTTGGAAAAGAGGAAGAGTGCATTTCTCAAGGAGAGGAGGGAACACTTGTTTGAGAGCTTGAGGAGGAAGCTATTGTTGGGTTGAGCTTGCATGGAGAGGTTATCCATGGAGGTTTAGCCATAATTTCCTTAGAGGGTGCATGCTACATAGAGAGGAGTGCATTTTCTAGATGAGGCACGCATTCTGAGGAGGAGGAGGGTTCATTCATTTTTTTTCTCACTTGAGGAGGAGTAGGAGGAGAAAGAGGATAAGGTCAATTTCATCAGGAGAGGAGATCTAGGGTGCATTATTCCATGGAGAGATGCATCCATATTAGGCCTCAGTTATTTGATGGTGATCACATCTGCTAGGAGGAGGTCACACCAGAGGAGTGGATGCACAACTACCTGGTAGAAGATTCACTTGGAGGAAGTCAGTTCTGACAGTTTTAGTGGAGAGGAAGCACAGGAGAGCACTTTCCTGTGGAGGTATTTATTCATTGGGTCAAAGAGGAAGGAGATCACTTCACTTCAGTGTAGAGAGCGACAAAGGGAGAGGGTGCACCTGAGTTTGGGCACATCTCTCTCTGGATCTTGTGGAAAGGCTTGTAAGGAGATTGCTATGTATACAATTTCCTTTGTATTGTATTACTTTTTGTATCTCATGCTTTTATCATCATTATATATACATATATCCCAAACTAGTTTTCCCTGGGGGGTTTATCCAAGGTCATGTTGACTAAAAATACCTGTGTCAAATTTATGTATGCTTAGAAGTGTAGATCAGAATTTTAAAGTTAAATATCTATAGGTAGTGTTATGTGTTTTAAGTTTTATTTCATGTTCTAACATTGAGTAGAGAAAAAACTTGCTAGGGCACCTTAAAAGAGCACTTAACCATCAAAACATTGAGTAGAAAGTTGGATGACTATTTTTTGTCCTAAAACAACAAAAGAATACATCCATATAGTTGAAACTTAGAGCCATACTAAGTTCAAGGACAGACCTTAGGTGGTAGCCTCATAGGACCTCAAAAAATCTACATGGTATCAAAGCCAATGGTGGCTTAGACTCGCTGATTTTGGAGCACTTTTGTGGGTAGTTTGACGAGGTTTTATATAATATTTGTTGATTGTTTTGGACAGAAAGTTTTCAGTCCAAAACAGTCGGTAAACTTTAGATCTGAAGGTACCTCTCATTCAGTGCCAGTTGTACAACTCAGGGCAGATTTTGGACAACTAGTTGACAGTGTTTGTGGAAAGTTTTGGGCACATTTGTTGGCATGATTTTTGACACTTGTGGACAACCTCTTTTCACATCTATGTGGATAGAAGTGAGGCTATAGTGTTTGACCTCTTTTCACACCTACTGACTAGGAGTGAGGTTGTGGTTTCGCTTGCCTCTTTTCACACCTGTGTAGACAGGAGTGAGGAAGCATTCCTTTGCATTTGGAGCATTAGAGTGAGCGCAGTGTGACAGACATGTTAGTATCTCAGATGTGTGTGGAGGACAGGCTAGTCGGGGCTAGAAATTGGTTGCCTTGGAAGGTGAGGATGGTCTTTGTCTTAGGATACCTCAAGCTATGGGACATAGTCGAAGCAGCTGTTCCAATCATTCTTGTCACCGCTCCCGTCTTGGTGGTAGAGTTTAGGAAAATGAACAATAAGGAAAAGAGGATCATTTGTGATTCTATGAGAGATCACATTATTCACCATTTGACAGGGAATACTCATGCATACGAGATGTGGGCATATCTATGCAAGTTGTACGAGATATCTAATGAGAACTAGAAGTTGGTTCTTCATGATCAACTAAGGAGCATTCACATGCTTGAGGATGAGTCGGTTACTTCATTCCTTGGTAGATACATCCATATCAGAGATGAGCTTGGAGCCATCAGAGAGGTGGTGAACCCTAACTCTTTGGTGAGGACAACTATGAATAACTTTACCAAACCATGGGGTTCATTCATACATGGCATTTTTCCCAGGGAGGTTATGCCTACATGGGAGAGGATGTGGGATGACTTCGTCTAGAAGGAGATTATGCTTGCAGAAAAGGCTTTTGGACAGTATAAGCAACAATCAATTTCAGGTGTTGAGGACCTTTCTCTTTGGACAAAGGGAAAGAAAAATATTGACCGTGGAGGTTGATAGGATCCCAAGTTTGGGGCCCCACCATAGGGATGAGAGAGCAGCAACAGCAGTGGGTATAAAAGAGACATCAACACAATGAGATGATTTTCTTCTGGAGGGATGGGTCACTATAAAGGATAATGTCCCAAGAAGAAGAATAAGCAGCAGGATGTGTCAACAACGACAACATAGGAAATAGAGTTCAGTGATCAGTTTGTGAGAGAGTGTGCATTCATGAATACCTTGTATGTTATTACACCATCCAACATTATATGGGGGGACAGAGTTGAGGAGGATCGCCTAAATAACAACAGTGATTCAGAGGGAGAGCATACTCAGTGTCCTTTTGTAACACCCTGTTTCCCCCAGTCTGTAAAAATAATTATGCTGGCCAAGAACTGTGGCAAACTCAAAGATGTGAATGTGTGATTCTGAATGGACCTTAGTATACAAGGTCGACGAATGTAAATTAATATTATATATATATATATATATATATATATATATATATATATATATGCTGTAAGACTATTGAGAGGGGGATGTGCTGAAAAAGAGACCACAATGGCTGAAGAAAGGTGGTGGAAGGCACCTGGAATGGTGGCGTTAACTTCCACTGAACCAAACCGTATTTGGTCATCACTGGCCCAGAGAATCAAGAATGGCTCGCTGGCCCCAAAATGAATTAATCGCCAGGATGGTAGGTGAAGAGGATCCTCATGAGTTAATGAGGGATGTGGGTGAACCACCCATCCGTGGAGGCCTCAGACCTGACCACCATGGGGAAATTTGTGCCACACACAACCTCACAGGGAAAGAAAAGGTAGGTAAAAGGTGTGGGAGGGGACAAACGCGAGGGAGAGATCGCAGGAAATAGATCGGAAGAACTCTAGAAAAAAATACAGAGTGAGCGATAGTGGAGAAGAAGGAGAGTAACCTTCGTTCTCGATCGCTGAAGAACCGAGACAGAGAGTCTTAAGCATCGTGGTCTAGCTCTGGGGTGTCTAGTGGTAAATACATTCAGAGTTGTTGAGCCTATGGTTGGGTGAAAACAAGCACCCCTCTCAGTAGTTGCATCACCTGTTGTTTTCTGATAAGTGTTTATATCTTGTGTCTTGCATTGAATATCTTGGAATGTATGCTCATGGTTTGAACACTTATAAATGGTTTTTGTGTAGAAATGTCTGCATGGTGTTTTGATTGGAAATGGTGGTTGCATGCTTATGTTGGAATGACCACAATTGGTATATAGATATATATATAGATAGATAGATAGATATATGTACTTGAACGAATTTAGTTTTCAATTCTGTTCTCGGGAGATTTTGTTTCCCTTATTTGTCTCTCATGCTGCCCTGGATAGATTTTCCCACAGGGACACCCCTTAAGGATCATTTCATTACATTCCAGAGCCGGGGTAAGTGCCCTGAAAGGACTACTGCCTTAGTAAAATCCCGACTTTTCTTATTACCTATCACAAAAGTTAACAACTCAGGGATTTAAGAAGACCTTTCAGTCTGGTCATAAAAACCTGTTGAAAATCTACTCAGGAGCCCGATGAAGGACTTTAAGGCCTAAGTTTGAAAAACTTGTACAAGTGAGAGTGAGTCTCTTAGAGCTTGGTATTTCGGCATTTCGGTACCCGGGACACCTAACGATAAATTTCCTTGTACTCGCCAATCCCGAAATCTCAATTAGTGAAACCTCGAAATGAACTAACATGGATGAGTTGTGATGTTTCGAAGGTTCGGTACCTAGAATACCCTTCCTCTTGCTAAATGCATGAATGATATCCTTTCGGAGGATCTAAGGTCTATTACGACCATTAAATTGGATGAAGGAACGCAGGCGTTAATGCCTCGACCCATTTTTTTTAAACCTTCGTAAGTAGCGAAGAAATCGGGACCATTGATCCCAAGACCCATGGGAGTACCTGAACCGTCCAGCTATAAAATACACATGGCCACCGGTAAGAGTTTCATCTTTTCAACACTCAGGAGATTAGAGGGTAAGAACCCTTCTCTTCGTGACTCACGAAATCCTGACATATGAAATCCTGAAATACTAGCGTGTGGGTAAGTTATGAGTTTTCGGTATTTCGGCAGCCGGGGTACCTAAGTGTGAGTTTCCTTGTACTCGCAAGTCTCGAAATCCCGATATGCGAAATCCTGAAATAACAGCATATGGATAAATCTTGATATTTCGATGTTTCGACAAATGGAATATCCAAGGGAGAGATCCCTTGTACTTGAAAATCCTGAAATCATAACTTGCGATATCCCAAAAGATAGAGTGTGGAAAATTTATCATATTTCAGTTTCAGCTCCCGGGAAACCTAGGTGCGAGACCTCCTGTCATCGCACAACCCGAAATCATGATGGAGGATATCCCAAAATAGTGAAGCATGTTAGAGTTTGGTGTTTCGGAGTTTTGGCTCCCGGGAAACCCAAGTGTAAGACCACTTGTTGTCGCACATCCTGAAATCCCGATGGAGGAAACCCTGAAATAGATAAGCATGTTAGAGTTTGGCATTTCGTAGTTTCATCTCCCGGGAAACCTAGGTGCGAGACCTCCTGTCATCGCACATCCCAAAATCTGGATGGAGTAAACCCTGAAAGGTGGAGTGACATGTTTTAATCCGAGGCATTTCTAGTTATGACAAACTATTGGTCCCCTTTGGATTTCGGCACTTCGAGAGACAAGAGAGAAAAGGAAATACATGTATCGCGATTTCCCGAATCACGAAAGCCGACGAGCACCTCTCTGATAAGGCCTATGGTCATAGCCGCCGATCATATGAGTACAGATAAGGGATGGCAAGGTCTGTATCATGCCTGATATGTAATCGAGGAATTCTATTCCTCGGTGAAAAGAAGGAAAAAGCCGAAAAATTTTAGTTCCTGTAGTAGGTATGTTACAAATTGGTATGAGAGCATGGTTACAACACTTGGCTTGCTTGGGCTCATGAACAAGTTGCACAGAATCTCTGTTCGAAACACTCCTAAAATGAGTAACCCCCTGTCTTAACCTTCTTAATCAAAAGTCAAAGTTAAGAATGAAAACTCCTATTGTGTGTGTGCATGAGAAAAATATGAATTATGTACTAGATATGAATGTATATAAATATTGACTAACAACCAGCATTCATCTTTTTCACCCAAGTGGATGATCAGCCGCGGGAAATTACAGATGCATAGAATGGTGACTCACCAAGAGGTGGGGGAAATATCCCACAATCGAGACAAAGAGTCTGACAAAAGGAGGGCGGTAGGGACCCCTCCATATCTAGCCAAGACTGTGACGATCCTCATGGTCAAATTACAAAGTTGCAAGGCTGACAATGAGAGGATGATGAAAGAACAAGAAAAGCAAACAGAAATTAATGCAGTTTTACTGTAGAGCTTATCTTACCTACAAAGAAAAATGCATCATGAACCTGAGGTACAGAAACATAGTCATATCAGTGGCCACACTGAGAGGAGCACCTCGAAAAAGGTCCATCCCAGAGGTAAGGGAGAAGCGGCGGACGATTCCTCTGGGAAGGAAGTTGACAATTCAGAGGGCTCTTCTAGTAGCAGAACTAGTTCTTATTCCCAAAGAAAATATAAGAAGTGAAAGATTTCCAAGGCTCATAAATTTGAAGAATTTAGGAAGGTAAAACCACCCTCCTTCGATGGTGAAATAAAGAAAGGAGAGGAAGCAGAGGCCTAGCTTCTTGGACTAAAGAAGTATTTCAAAGTCCATGACTTCTCAGAAAATTTGAAGGCCCGAGTGGCCACCTTCAACTTGAATGGAAAGGCTTCCATTTGGTGGGAATACCTTAAGAATCTAAAAGGGATTCACGAAGAAGACCTGTCTTGGGAACGGTTCGAGAAATACTTCAAGAAGAAGTATCTATCGGAAAAATATTTCGATGAAAAGACTAAAGAATTATATGAACTTAAGCTGGGGCAACTCACCATAGAGGAATATGTCAGCAGATTCCTCGAGTTGTTGAGGTATGTACCCTACATAAAAGAAGAAAAGGAAAAGGTGCAATGATTCATCAGTGGACTACCTAAGGACTATCAGAACAAGATTGAATTTGACAAACCAATGACCCTAGAAGATACTATCCAAAAAGCAATATTTTGTTATGAACAGCTTGGACATCGAACAAAAACTTGCGAAGGTTGGAAACAGAAGAATAGTTCAGGATTCCAAAAAAAGGGGTTTAAATCCCAAAGATTTAAGGACTATAAAAATAACTCAAGGATGAGCTTCCCAGCCCGAAGTGTACACCAGTAGAACTTTCCCTCCTTGAGTGGAAATAAACTTTCTGGATATGCCCTAGTAAATACTGATAACCCAAAGAGAGAACCTTTAAAATGTTGGGGTTGCAGAGAAGAACATCTACTGAGAGACTGTCCACACTGACAACAAAATAGTCAGAGAATTTACAACATCCAGGAAGCTATCACCGTCAATGATGTGGCCAGGACTGTGCCACAAATTTATGTAGCCTTGGATAAGAACCAAGCTAACCACCAAGCTTTAGTGGTGGAAATAGAAGGTATGATTTCCAACCATCTAGTGTCTATTTTGATTGACCCTGGTTCAAATTTCAGTTATATAGCCCCTAAGGCTGTTGATAAGTGTAAACTATAGCCACAAAAACCTACCAAGCCATGGTTGGTACAGTTAGCCATTGGAACCAAAAGAAGGGTAACAGAGGTCATACCAACCTACCAATTAATGTTGGGTGAATTCCCCACCCAAGCAACCCTTAACATATTACCCTTGGGATCATATGATCTATTGATTGGTATGGATTGGCTAGCCGCCCATAAAGCCAGATTGGAATATTACCATAAAACCTTAGAATGTGTAAGTAAATAAGGGAAAAGGATAACCCTTCAAGGGATATGAAAACCTATCTCGGTGAGACAAATATCAACTCTACAAATGAGAAAGTATTGGCGAAAAGGATGTCCCCTATCTGCAATACAGGTGTTGAAAACTATTGAAGATGACAAACCAAGCCTCGAAGACCACCCTACCCTGAGAGAATACAGAGATGTGTTTTCGGAAGAGGTATCAGGTCTACCTCCGAGAAGATACATAGACTTCTTGATAGAACTTTCATCGAGAGTGGTGTTGGTGTCTAGGACACCCTACCGGATGAGCACACCCGAGTTAGTTGAACTCAAATTTCAATTAAGAGAAATGATGGATAAGGGCTATATCCGGCCCAGCATGTCTCCATGGGGAGCACCAGTCCTATTTGTGAAAAAGAAGGACGGTACCCTTAGAATGTGTATAGATTATAGACAACTTGATAAGGTAACCATAAAGAACAATTACCCCTTGCCCAGGATCGATGACCTGTACGATCAATTGGGGGGTGCGTCTATCTTCCCAAAGATTGACTTGAGGTCGGGATACCATCAAGTTCGAATTAAGGGTGAAGACATCCATAAAACTGCCTTCTAGATGAGGTATGGTCACTATGAGTTTTTGGTAGTGCCATTTGGGTTAACCAATGCCCTTGCCACTTTCATGAGATTGATGAACAATGTACTCAACAAATTCCTAGACAAATTTGCACTGGTTTTTATTGACGATATATTAATTTACTCCAAGAATAGAGAAGAGCATGAAGAGCATCTTAGGCTTGTGCTGCAAGTGCTAAGAGAACATTAGCTCTATGCCAAATTCAGCAAATGTGAATTCTTCTAGAAGCAAATACAT
>ML778661.1:273902-286952 GCA_009831015.1 Picea engelmannii | reverse complement strand
CCCTGACAAAATCAGGTCTATCATGGAATGGCCTACCCCAAAGGATGTTTCGGATATCAGATCCTTTATGGGATTAGCAGGATACTATAGGATATTTATAAAAGGATTCTCCAAGATTGGTTGTCCAATCACTGCCCTCCAGAGGAAGGGAACAAAATTCATGTGGACACAGAAATGTGAAGAAATATTTCAGACCCTGAAACATCTACTGACCCATGCACCCATGTTGAAGATTGCGGATCCAGAAGATAACTTCCTCATGTGCATAGATGCTTGTAAGGAAGGGCTCGAAGGAGTCCTTATGAAAGGAGGAAGTGTGGTCTTTTATGAATCCCAAAAATTGAATGAGCACGAAGTCAACTATGTGACCCATGATCTAGAGCTGGCTGCCATAGTGCACTCCTTGAAAATGTGGAGGCATTACCTCCTGGGAAGAAAATTTGTACTTATGACGAATCATTGTGGATTGTGATATCTGTTTGACCAACCAAAGATCAATGCTAGACAAGCTAGGTGGATGGCCCTCCTTAGCGAGTTTGATTTCTAAATCAAACACATTAAAGGAAAGGAAAATAGGGTGGTTGATTCCCTTAGCAGAAGCATGAAAACAATTCACCTAGCAGCGGTGAGCACCTATAAGACGGATGTCAAGGAAAGAGTAAAAAATGCACAAGAAACAGATCCCTTCATCCAGACCGTGACCTCGTACCTACAACAAGAACCCATAGGGATAAAGTATGGAGGCTACCAGATGACAGAAGAAGGTCTTCTCACTTTCCGAAAAATATTGTATATTCTAGATTGTGACGACTTGAAGAAGTTCATTACGGATGAGCTACATAAAAGACCCTATAGTGGTCATCTAGGATATCAGAAAATGATCACGGCCACCAGGAAACAATTCTACTAGCCTGGGTTGAAGAAAGACATAGCCGAGTACCTAGCCAAATGCATAGAATGACAACAGGTAAAAGTAGAACACTGACACCCAACAGGATTATTACAACCTCTACCAATCCCAGAATGGAAATGGGAAACCATCTCCATGGATTTCATCACCGGATTACTAACCTCGACCAAACAGAATGATTCCATCATGGTAGTGGTGCATAAATTGAGCAATTCCACTCACTTTATCCCCGTCAAGTCAACTTTCAAGGCAATAGACATTGCTCAAGTATTCATGAAGGAGATATTCAAACTGTATCGTATGCCGAAAGAGATCGTGTCTGACAGAGACACGAAATTTACTTCCAACTTTTGGAAATCACTGATGGCTAGTTTAGAGACCAAGTTGTTGTTTATCACTGCCTATGACCTTCAAACCGATGGATAGATAGAAAGAGTGAACCAAATACTAGAAGACATGTTAAGAATGCATGTAATGCATCAACCCAAGAAGTGGGAAGACTACCTGCCACTGGTGGAATTCTCTTACAACAACGGCTACCAAGAATCCTTAAGTATGAGTCTGTTTGAAGTCCTCTATGGTAGACCATGCAACACTCCTGTTAGTTGGAGTAATCCCATAAATAGAAATTCTTTTGGACCCGACATGTTGAAAGAAATGGAACAACAAGTGACTCAGATAAAACAAAACCTGAAGGTCGCTCAGAACCGACAGAAAAGTTACGTAGACCAAAAGAGAACTCCAAGAGAGTTCAAGATGGGAGACCATGTATATCTCAGAGTTAGGCCCAGGAGGAGTTCCCTGAAAATGGGAGCTTGTGCCAAGTTGGCACCTCGGTACTATGGACCCTTTGAGGTTCTAGATAGAGTGGGGCCTGTAGCCTATAGGCTAACACTTCCTCCCACAGTAAAAGCACATAATGTTTTACATGTTTCATTACTAAAGAAATATGTACATGATTCTAATCATATAATTGATTCATCTATGATCCAGGTGGAACTGGAGGGATAATTTCTACCAGAACCTCAATGCATACTGGACAGAAAGGAAACCCCGCTCTGGAACTGAACCATTGCACAGGTCAAGGTGCAGTGGAGACATTTTGTCCCAGATGAGGCTACATGGGAAATGGAGGATGCCATGAAATAGGCATATCCAATTCTGTTTACCTCTGTACATACATGTCATGATGATAGATAGAACATTGAGGACGATGTTCCTTTAAGGGGGAGGGAATTGTAACACCCTGTTTCCCCCAGTCTATAAAAATAATTATGCTGGCAAAGAACTGTGGCAAACTCAAAGATGTGAATGTGTGATTCTAAATGGACCTAAGTATACAAGGTTGACGAATGTAAATTAACATTATATATATATATGTGTGTTGTAGGACTGCTGAGAGGGGGATGTGCTGAAAAAGAGACCACGATTGTTGAAGAAAGGTGGTGGAAGGCACCTGGACTGGTGGCGTTAACTTCCACCGAACCAAACCATATTTGGTCTTCACTGGCCCGGAGAACCAAGAGTGGCTCGTTGGCCCCAAAATGAATTACTCGCCAGGATGGTAGGTGAAGAGGCTCCTCATGAGTTAATGAGGGATGGGGGTGAACCACCCATCCATGGAGGCCTTAGATCTGACCACCGCGGGGAAATTAGTGCCACATGCAACCTCACTGGGAAATAAAAGGAAGCTAAAAGGTGTGGGAGGGGACAAAAGGTGTGGGAGGGGACAAACATGAGGGAGAGATCACAGGAAAGAGATCGGAAGAACTCTAGAACAAAATACAGAGTGAGCGATAGCGGAGAAGAAGGAGAGTAACCTTCATTCTCGATCGCTGAAGAACCGAGACAGAGAGTCTTAAGCATCGTGGTCTAGCTCCGAGGTGGATAGTGGTAGATCCATTCGGAGTCATTGAGCCTATGGTTGGGTGGAAACAAGCACCCCTCTTAGCAGTTGCATCACCTGGTGTTTTTTGACAAGTGTTTATATCTTGTGTCTTGCATTGAATATCTTGGAATGTATGCTCATGGTTTGAACACTTATAAATGGTTTTTGTGTAGAAATGTTTGCATGGTGTTTTGATCAGAAATGGTGGTTGCATGCTTATGTTGGAATGACCACAATCGATATATATATATATATACATATATATATATATATATATATATATAGAGAGAGAGAGAGAGAGAGAGAGAGAGAGAGATGTATTTGAACGAATTCAGTTTTCAAGTCTGTTCTTGGGAGATTTTGTTTCCCTTATTTGTCTCTCATGTTGCCCTGGATAGATTTCCCCATAGGGACACCCCTTCAGGATCGTTTCCTTACATTCCAAAGCCGAGGTAAGTGCCCTGAAAGGAATACTGCCTTAGTAAAATCCTAAATTTGCTTATTAACTATCACATAAGTTAACATCTCAAGGACTTAAGAAGACCTTTCAGTCTGGTCATAAAAACCTAGTGAAAATCTACTCAGGAACCCGATGAAGGACTTTAAGGCCTAAGTTTGAAAACCTTGCACAAGTGAGAGTGAGTCTCTTAGAGCTCGACATTTCAGCGTTTCGGTACCCGGGACACCTAAGGGTAAACTGCCTTGTACTCGCCAGTCCCGAAATCCCGATTAGCGAAACCCTGAAATGAACTAGCATGGATGAGTTGTGATGTTTCAGAGGTTCGGTACCCAGAATACCCTTCCTCTTGCTAAATTCATGAATGAGATCCTTTTGGAGGATCTAAGGTCTATTATGACCATTAAATTGGATGAAGGAATGAAGGCGTTAATGCCTCAACCCGTTTTTTTTAAACCTTTGTAAGTAGCGAAGAAATCAGTACCGTCGATCCCAAGACCCATGGGAGTACCTGGACCATCCAGCTGTAAAATACATGTGGCGGCCAGTAAGTTTTTCGGCTTTTCGACACTCGGGAGATCAGAGGGTAAGAACCCTTTTCCTCGCGACTCGAGAAATTCTGACATATGAAATCCTGAAATACTAGCATGTGGGTAAGTTATGAGTTTTCAGTGTTTCGGCACCCGGGGTACCTAAGTGCAAGTTTCCTTGTACTCGGAAGTCCTGAAATCCCGATATGCGAAATCCTGAAATAACAACGTATGGCTAAATCCTGATATTTTGGTGTTTCGACATTGGGAATATCCAAGGGCGAGATCCCTTGTACTTGCAAATCCCAAAATCCCGACTTGCGATATCCTGAAAGATAGAGTGTGGAAAAGTTATCATATTTCGGTTTCGGCTTCCGGGAAACCCAGGTGCGAGACCTCCTGTTGTCGCACATCCCGAAATCCTGATGGAGGATATCCCGAAATAGTGAATCATGTTAGAGTTTGATGTTTTGGAGTTTCAGCTCCTAGTAAACCCAGGTGTGAGACCTCCTGTCATCACACATCCTAAAATCCCGATGGAGGAAACCCTGAAATAGTGAAGCATGTCAGAGTTTGGTGTTTTAGAGTTTCAGCTCCCAGGAAACCCAGGTGTGAGACCTCCTGTCGTCGCAGATCCCAAAATCCTGATGGAGTAAACCCCGAAAGGTGGAGTGACATGTTTTAATCTGAGGCATTTCTATTTATGACAAACTATTGGTCCCCTTTGGATTTTGGCACTTCGAGAGACAACAGAGAAAAGGAAATACATGTATCGCAATTTCCTGAATCGCGAAAGTCGATGAGCACCTCTCTGATAAGGCCTGTGGTCATAGCCATATATCATATGAGTATGGATAAGGGATGGCAGGGTCTATATCGGGCCCCATAGGTAATCAGGGAATTCTATTCCTCGATGAAAAGAAGGAAAAAGCCAAAAAAAATTAGTTCCCATAGTAGGTATGTTACACCTTGGACATCTTTAGAGTGGGTGACTAGTCCACCCAGTATAGCTACAGTTTTAGAGGAGTGGAGTAGACAGAGATTTGGTGCTACAAATTCAGTGCATCAGAGGTTGATGAGGAGGAGCAGCAGGGTACCATGAAGGCTTGAGCCTCACGTATCTTCTGAGATGGGCATATGAAGTTCTGGATCCACTTCAGGTGGAAGTTACTTGGTGGAGACACCAAGAGGGGGAGACTCTTGGTGATATGCCAAGAGTAGGTGGAAATCCTTGGTGGGAGACTGAGGTGGAGATCTTCGGTGTGATGTCGAGATCTAGGTGATCTTGGATATATGGAGAGTCGGTTCCATTTATAGATCACATAGATTGAGAAAATATGTGACAGAGTCCACTTTCAGTGATCAAGGTACAACCATACTCATCGAGTATATTCCAGGAGGCAACCATGTCCTCTGTAGGGACGAGATTGGTGGTGACGAGCACTTTCCTTGGTAAGAGGGAGTGTTAAGATTTGGGTACATTGGGAAGTGGCCCCCATGTGCTTATGAGTCTCTAAGCACAAAGGGGAAGACTACTACCCTTGTAATTTACTTTATGATTCTAATTTCACTTTGACTTAAGATATTTAAGTCAAAAGTGAAATATGTCACTTAAGCATTAAAGTGACAATTAATTCACAATGTGGGTGAATTAATAAACATAAAGCAACTAAGGAAAGTGGGTTTCCTTAGTGAGATTTTTGGATGACATCTAATCCATTGATTATACTTGGCTACATTGGATCTAGGCCATTGATCTATTAGGGCTTGGCCAAAGGAGGCTAAAGTGAGGGTTTAGTACATTTTGGAGATTCATTCTTCACTTGTGAGTTTTGGAGAAGAGGAGGGGTGCATTTCTCAAGGAGAGGAGGGCACACTTGTTTGAGAGATTGAGAAGGAATATCTTTTTGGGTTGAGCTTGCATGGAGAGGTTATCCGTGGAGGTTTAGCCATCATTTCCTTGGAGCACACATGCTACATAGATAGGAGTGTACTTTCTAGAGGAGGTACGCATTATGAGGAGGAGGAGGCTTCATTCATTGTTTTTTTCACTTGAAGAGGAGTAGGAGGATCAAGAGGATGAGGTCAATTGCATTGGGAGAGGAGAGCTAGGGTGAATTCTTCCTTGGAGAGAGGCATCCAACTTAGGCCTCATTTGTTTGATGGTGATCACATCTGATAGGAGGAGGGTGCTCCAGAGGAGTGGATGCACAACTACCTGGTAGAATATTCACTTGGAGGAAGTGAGTTCTAATAGTTTCAGTGGAGATACAACACATGAGAGAACATTCCTGAGGAGGGATTCTTCATTGGGTTAAAGAGGAAGGAGAGTGCTTCACTTCAGTGTAGAGAGCAACAAAGGGAGATGGTGCACCTGAGTTTGGGCACATCTCTCTCTGGATCTTGTGGAAAGGCTTGTGAATAGCTCTCTATGTATACGGGTTCCTTTATATTGTATTAATTATTGTATCTCGTGCTTTGATCATCATTATATAGACATATATCCCAAACTGGTTTTCCCTGGGGCAGTTTTATCCAGGGTCATGTTGACCAAAAATACCTGTGTCAAATTTATGTATTCTTAGAAGTGTAGATCAACATTTTAAAGTTAAGTATATAGAGGTAGTGTTATGTTTTTTAATTTATATTCCATGTGCTAACATTAAGTAAAGAAAACACTTGCAAGGGCACCTTAAATGAGCACTTAAACATCAAAACATTGAGCAAAAAGTTGGATGATTGTTTGCTATCCTAAAACAACAAAAGAAGACAACCATATAGTTGAAACTTAGATCCATACTAAGTTCAAGTACATAACTTAGGTGGCAGCCTCATAGGACCTCAGAAAATATACATGGTATCAGAGCCAATGGTGGCCTAGACTTGTTGTTTTTGGAGCACTTTTGTGGGCAGTTTGATGAGGTTTTATATCATATTTTTTAGCTGTTTTGGACAACAAGTTTTGAAGGAATTAAACTCACACTCAAGTATATCATTCAAATACCCATAGTATCTATTTTTATATTCTCAGGGATGTCTGTCACTCCTAGAGGAAACATTAGTGACCCGGAATACTGCAATTATCCCACTTTCAGAAATTTTCTTGGTTTCATCCAACTATTTGATGAAATATTTACGGCCATTGCACCACATAGCCTTGTGGTGTTTCAACTGAAATAGGCCATACATGTAAAAGATGAATTGTCAATTAATAAACATATTTATATAACTTGGAAAAGAAAAGACACACCAACAATCACATTAATATAATATAAAATAATTGAATAAAATGGGTGAATTTTCTTTCCTATCCATCTTTCAAATCATATGCTAAATCAATTTCCCTTTGCGTAACATTGGCATCACTTTTACAAAGAGATTCTCTAGCCAATCCACATAGTTTCTACGATGATAACCTACCTCCATGATGTTGTTTATATATTTCAATCCATACATTCATCTAGTCAAGATTGTTTGCAATGTATAAATGCAGTGCATCCCAATCTTGAGCAACTGAATAAAAACATCATAAGTCACCAATATTAATATTAGTTATAACCATATAAAATATTAATAATTGATGAAATAATAGATATCAATATATTAATTAGTATGAGTATATACAAAAAAAATTATATTTATTAATATACATCTCCACAATTATTAATATATTACCTCTTAGTTTTTTCATTCTACCTTTCCCCAACAGGTGCTCCTTAACTTCAATTTTTTTGATGGAGTTCACATCCCAAATGCGATCCACTTTATGCATAACTAGCACTACTAATTTAGGAATATACTGACTAATATACACCATGGATTGATATACCATATATCCCTCCACCATAGAACCCTCAGGTCATGCTCTTTGTCTAACCAAAGCCTTCAATGACTTCAAGTGCCTCTCCACCATCCACTATGACCTTGTGTGTATAGGTCCACACATTTCAATATCCTCAACTTGGTGTATGAGGTAGTTGTCTTGTCCATTGAAAAATGTTGGAGGTAGATACTTTTTCATTTCACACATTAGACGAGGAATTTCTTTCTTCCAATACTTTATATCATCTTCATGGATTTCTTTCAATGATAACCATATATATATCATGACACAAGAAAACAACATGTTTCAACATTATAACATAATATATATTACACTACAAGTAAAACACATGTTGTTAAGTACAAAAACAAATTGAAAGAACATTTTGCATATAAATCACAGTAACTTATATCATGTATTTGCCAAGATCATATATAAATTGTTTGATGTTGTTGTCAAAGTTGTTTGGGAGAGATAGAGGTATAACATACTGTATCAAAAAAATGAATTGTTATTTGTTTCAACCAAAGTAGACAAAAAATATATATCTAAATATGTATGTGTCCAATATATAAATATGTATACCAAAATTATTACCTTAACGAAGGTATGCCAATCATGTGTTTTTACCCCACCAAATTCACCTTTCTTCATTAAGATATTATTTATGTTTGAAGCAAAACCTGTGGGAAATTTAATTATTTGAATGACCTCTTTTACATCATTTATTTTTTTCTCTGTTAATAACCATGGAAGGTTATTTTGGTCTACATTGCTATTTTATCGTCTCACACTTCACATTGCATGATTGGCTTCCTAAATGCCAGTACAAATTTTGACATTTTTTTCTTTATCCCTCCTACCATCAATGATTCACCATAATGTTTATGTTACATTCTTCCTGATATGAATTGTATCAAACAAATGAGCTATTTTTAGCTCCTCATAGTATGGAAACCTCATGAATTGAGTGGGATAATATTTCATTCCTTGTGGAAGCCCATTATTATCACCTTCATTATGGTGGCCTTCATCACGAAGCATAAAAGAAATCACAACAATTCAATCACAGCAAAATAAATTCAATAATTATTAAAATAAAAATTCAAAACATTACATATATGATACATAAATAAATTGCATACCTTGATGATTCCTATTATATTCCAACCTCCATATGTTAGGTGTAATTCTTCGTGGTTTTGATATAGTCTCTTCTTTCCCATTGAAAATATGTTTTCCAGTGGTACGATACCTATCGTTCTTAGGGAGGAGGTGCCTATACTCATCAAACACCACCTTTCCTAAAAAATTTGAATGGCGATGCTTCATCTTAGGACCACAAGCTAGACATGAAAATTTACCCTTTGTTTGAAGGCCTACAATATATGATGGATTAATGTCAATTATACGATGGGATTATTTAAAAAACATGCATGATATCTTTAAAAAATTACATAGTATTAAATTGCAACAAAATGCTACATAACAAAAAAATGTGCTAGTCCCGGGGAATCATGAATTGTCCATAAAAGTATTCCACTAAATTGAATTTTTTTGTCACCAATTTATTTATATATGTCATACATAGTGATGTCGTCCCATAACTTTAGTAGCTCGTCGATAAGAGGCTCAATATATACATTCATATCTTTACATTGGTACTTACCTAATTGTTTGAACTTACACATAATTACTACCATAATATGTACATATAAGTAAATAAATAAATAAAATATATTATGTAAAAAACAAAACAAATGAAAATGTTACATTAAAAAAACTAATGTAAACAAAAACCTGGAACAATCATTGTCAACATTATGTGCTCCATATTTATTGACATCCAAGGAGGAATGTTGTTTTTTATAACAAAAATAGGCCACACTGAGTAAATAGACCTAAGCTCTTCGAATGGATTAACATCATCAGCTTCCAATGAAAGCCTAACATTACAAGGTTCATCTTTGAAATCTGCCCATTTTTCCTCAATTTACCTAAATGCATAGCCATCTATAGGCATTCGAAGAACACCATCCCCACTTATTTTCCATGCATGGAAAACCATAAATTGTGTTATGATTTCACGACTGAACAATCGCTGCAAACGTGGAATTATGGGAATATGACACCTAACATTTCAAGACACCTTTTTTTTTACTTGATCGATTTGATATCTACTGATAAGACATTGTCGGCATTCTATTTTTTATGCATGTTGTCCATAATATATAATATGATCATTAGGACATGCATCTATAGTTTGATACTCCATTCCAATGTCTTTCATAATGGAAAGAAAATCTCGATCTGTGCGAGGTAAAAGATTTGACGATGGTAGAAAAAATTCACCTAACAATCTACAACATAACAAATAATTAATAGTTAATGTAAAGAATATTGATCGTAAATATTGCATTATTATTTTACACATTAATAAACACTAGAAAAAATATATATAATTCAACATTTATGTATATGATATGAAACATATTACATACCTTAGGATTTGTGTCATACAAGTGTTTGACAAATGATTCATAACCTTTAAGTTCACTAGCAACAATGTAGCGGAGAGAAGATTTTCTCTTAAGCCTTTATAAAGTCATTTATTTCCCTTTTCTAATAGAGGTCCATCATAAATACCATCATTGTCCCCATCCTCATCCGACTGAGCAAACAAATCTTGGATCATTTGATTTGTCCCATCATCTTCTTCCATGGGATCATTAACTTGATTTGTCCCATCATATTCTTCCATGAGATCCTCATTTGCTTCATGTTCCTCAACTTGTACACCATCATTTCTATTACTACTTGGTGCAACATTGTGCAAAACTTTAGGGGGAAACTCTAACTTTATAATTACAAACAATCATGTAAAATTAGTGTGTATAACAAATATTCAAACAATACATATGTGTGTGTGTGTGTGTGTAATTAATATAAAAATAGATAATGAATATATAGGTAATTACTACGGGACGATATTCATTCGATCCCCCGCCAGTGTACCCATATTTCCTACAATGTGTTTTATATGTTTCTATTAAAATTGTTATAGGGTGTGTAAAACTACATTTTTTGCAAGGGAAATAACATCTACCATCACCCTTTTCGTCCTCTTTACCTTTTTTCCCACCTCTAATATTTTCCACCATTATTCTTACGCACAAAAATATGCTTTATGAATATTCATTGTTATAGCAAGATTGTTGCAACATCACTAATTTCCTAAATATTTATATATTTTATTTCATCACCATTTCGACGAATGTTGACCAAGTCAATATTGAATTTTTCAAATAGTTGGGTGATTGTTTGAACAGTGCAACGATAATATTTGAGTCATTGTGCATATAACAAACTTTGTGACGAGCGTTGATCAAGTCAATATTGAATTTGGAAAATAATTGGGTGACTTAGAACAAGGCAATGATAATATTTGTATCATCGCCCATTCGATGAACTATGTGACGAAATATAGAGTTCCTTTCCTAGGTGACGAACGTGGGATGATTAAAAAAAAATAATTTTAATTTAAATCTTTATCTTCATTTTTGCGACAAAAAACTACTTTCGTTGCAAGTAGTTCGTAGCAAAGTTTTCAATATGTAGTATATATATAATCAGTGGGGTATGGTTAGCTATTGCAACAATGAATGGCATAGTTTGTGAATTTAAGGGAATGGTTAACTTGGTCAGCAATTTTGTTTTAGTCTTCATTATGGTTGTGATGATTTAGGTTCTCATTATCCAAGTAGGATGGATGTATGATACTAGATAAGTGAGGTGATAATACCCTTACTTTATTTCTGAATGATCCATGCTTTTGGAGGTCCAAAAATTATTCAGTGGGGAGGTGTGATCTAGGAGGATCCATGTTAAGCCCTAAATAGTGGCACATTACCCCTTAATATGGGGCATATTACATTAGTATTGTTATTTTATTTATGTCGGCTTGGGTCCATTAGTTGTAATTGTACCTCCTAGTATCCTATATATACCAAGGAGACCTTTTCATTTGGAATCATCTTGTATTTGTAAATTTATGTGGTGTATAAGAAGGTTCCCCCATAGAACAATATTATTATCTGAAATTTACTCTTTTTCAAGGTTTGATTACTTATTCTGAGGTTTTTATGCTATTTTGATATTTGGTTCTTAACATTTGGTATTAGAGCTCAAGGTCTTGGGGTTTCGTTGATGTATCTGAGACACCTTGTAATTTTCTCTATAATGTTTTTTATATGATGTTTTAGAAGGAAATTCTTGGAGTGTATTTAGTAGATGGAGAAAGGTACTTCAGGTTCAAATTTTATCTACTGAGGATTTACACTTTAGGAGATAAATCCTGTGTAAGATCAAGTTCTAGAATCATCCTAAATTTAATCATCGTGAAATTTTCAGTATAAAATTTTTTCTGTTATTTTTCATACCTTGAAACTTGGAGGATATTCAGAGAGACTATAAAGGTATTTGTGATAAACCTTTTATCTTCTGGGTCATCCTAATTTTGGATATACACCCTATGTAAAATAAGGTAGTTGACTAGTCCTATTAACTAGTCTCAAACATGTGTTCCGGGTAAAATAGTAATATATTATTCAGTGATTATCCAAATTAAGTGAGACTAGTTGCATTGGATAATGGAAATTATATAGTATTTGTGGCGCAAGTTTCAGAATCAAATATCATATATTGTGCTCTTGGAACGCTTTACAAGTATGCTCTCCTCGAAGGGACAAAAATCAACAAGGTGTAGGGAAGTTACCATAGCTTCCACTTGGCACATCCAATTTTGATAAGATCTATGGAATTGTAGAGAAGACATATCAGAGAACTACATAACACAAATTCATACCTATAAAGGGACAAAATTTTGGAGATACAATAGAAGAAACATTTTCTAGGAGAACCACCTCCAAATCTGTAATGTACCCCAAATTTACCAAAATAAAAAAATAAAAATTGTTAGGTGCATTAAAACTCGTTGACTCTTCAATAATTGTTCAAGCATAACTCTATTATCATCGCTATTGTATTGAAAACATGTACCTCTTTGTAATTAAGAATGTTGTGATCAAGATAGATATCTTACCTAGGTTAAGTCGTGCTATCAAAAGATTTTTGTGCATATTAAACTATGAATAAAATGTTGGCATTTAGTCTACTCACACTATTTATATTATCAAATATTATGAGCCTGCATTGCTTACTGTATCCATTTAGCACTATAGCACACATAATGTAACATGGATACTATTCCTATCACCATATATCTATATAAGTTGCCTACCAAAAGACCCAACACATAAATATAAATCTCAGCACATATCAATGAAATCATTATATGAAAATCCTAATACTTAGCCATATGTAACCCCACATATGGAGTACTTAGCATATACCCCCACACACACACACACACACCCACAAACA
>ML778661.1:214427-263244 GCA_009831015.1 Picea engelmannii | reverse complement strand
ATTGATGGTGAATATTGTATTCTGAGAGAGGATACAGTGAGAGAAAGAAGAGGAAGTTACAACGGGTTTTGTTGTAGGTTGTATCCCTTCATTTGCTGGATAATAATAAAGGAAGGACCTGGCAATTTCTCTGGTGGACGTAGCCCACACTGGGTGAACCACGTAAATCTGTGTCTCTCTTGTATTGTGTGTCTTCTGTGCTTTGTTTCTGCATTTGTTTTATTTTATTGCTCCGCGGTCCTGTTTTTCTAACATCATCAAATTAGAATGAATAAAGCATATATCCCAAAAAAAACGTTCCAAACTCATGAAGGCCATTACAAATTTTTGGTCATGCTGTTTGGCCTTAAAAATGCACCTTCCACATTCCAAGGGTTGATGAATTCAATTTTCAAGCCCTTCCTTTGAAAAATTGTGTTAGTATTTTTTGATCATATACTAATATATAGCAAGTCTTGGGATGATCGTGTTCGACATGTTGACAAGGTGCTACAACTACTAAAGGACAAACAAATATATTCCAAACCATCCACATGTTTCTTTGGGGTGAAGGAGGTAGATTATTTGGGTCATATTGTATATCATGAAGGTGTCAAGGTAGACCCTAACAAGATTAAGGCCATGATGGATTGGTCGATTCCCAAAAATTTGAAGAATCTTAGAGGATTTTTGGGTTTGACAGGTTACTAACCCAATTTTGTTAACAAATATGGAAGAATAGAAAAACCTTTAACGACATTAACTAATAATAATGCATTTTCATGGACTCTAGAGGCAATTAAATCTTTTGAAAAAATTAAAGAGCCGATGTGCAAAGATCCGAGCACTTTGTGGCTCTCCGCATAAAGGAAGGGAATACCGAAAGACCTTCGGCCCAACCATGCCTCGAGAGAAGGATCCGATAGAAGGAATTTTCCATTGGCCTTAGATTCAAAATCCAAACAATTACAAAAAAAAGCAATCGTAGGGGAACCTGCGGCTGGATTGAATCCCCATATACAATTGATTGAGAATTCTAGAGATATTCTAGTGTATGGCCTAATTTGGATAATTTATAGCTAATTAACTATATTAATATATTATAATTTATTTATATATTATAATATATTAATATAGGGGTAATGAAATTATAAGCATATATAGTATAAGTATCCTTAACTTATATATCTTAAGATATATAAGGGATTTATCAAGTATATCTATCTAGCAACATATAGTGGTAATACTCTATTATTCCACTAGCTAGTATAATATAAGTATATCTATTATATATACTATAGTATATTATACTAAAATATTCTCAGTACACTAGCCTTATGATGAATCTCTATATCTAGATAGCCCCTATGATAGACAGTTAATCATAATTCCATAACTATGTATTATATAGTAATATTGGATAGGCTCATAGTTTATAATAGGATATGAGCCTATTATGGTTATAGGCTCTCTAGTCTAGGGGTTTAATATACTAAGAAGTAATATTTTACTTCATAGTCATAAAATAGCCTCTGACAATGTGGATGATACATTGGTTGGATGACGGTCGGCTAGCAGCAATGATTTTTTGGGAACTTACTGACTTACTTATGTGTCCTCCCTGTGAATTAGGATCCTTTGATTAGGGGCCCCTGTAGTACACTATGTGTATCTCTATGTGTAAGCCTCATCCTCGTTACCTAGATGGTGCCCTCAATTAGAACAAATATACATTGTACTAACAGTTGAATACCCCTTCCTCCTCTAGGTCTTGTGGATTAGTCATCTCTCGTGATATGTGTGAAATCAATATGTCACTAACCAATACTTCCAAGACCACTCCTTTGTATCATATGTGGGGAATCAATCAATTAATAACCAGTGCCACTCCACCTCCACTCCCCATCGACTAGCATTCTCTGGCATGACTCAACTAACTCTGTGTTTGTCCACCTACCTTATCTTAATCACTGCATCCTATGTAATGAAAACTTTATTGTGGAATATGATGCCTCAGGAAATGGAAATTGTGTTGTTCTAATGAAATAAAGAAGGTCCCTTTCTTTTGAAAGTTGGCCACTCAAGGGAAAGGAATTACAAAAACCCATTTATGAGAAGTAAATGATGGCAATACTACATGCATTGAAGCAATGGCTCCCTTACCTAATAGGTAGGCACTTCATAGAACTGATCAATCCACCAACCAAGCACTCAAAATCAAGGTATATCATCACTATTATTGACTATCTCACCCACTGGGATGAAGAAGAACCTGTCTGATATTGATCTACAGATACATCGGCCGGGTTTATTTTTGAGAACATTCTTACTTAGTTTGGATTCCCTAGGAGTTTGACTAGTGATCAAGGTGCACATTTCATCAACGCGACTATAGCCACTCTCCCCCATGAGTTCCTAATTCAACATCACAAAAGTATCCTCTGTCATCCCTAATAAAATGGTACAGTTGAAGCCTTTAACAAGATTCTTGAGAGAGGGTTAACCAAGGTATGTTTCACAATCAAGGATGAATGGGATGAAAGGGTTCCAACAGTATTGTGGGCTTACAAGACTGATAAAAAGAAAATGCATAAGTATACTCTCTTCCAACTGGTTTATGGTAGAGAGGCAGTAGTCCCAACTAAATTCATCACCCCAAGCTTATATTTTGTGCAAGTAACTCACATGACAATCAATGAATCAGTTGTGGAACGTGTTGCAGAGTTATTGGCATTGGGAAAAGATTTATTTCTGGAATATTTTTATCAGACTCTAGAAAAGGATCTAGACAAAAGGCTTGGCGTGACAGGCATATTAAGACCAAATATTTTGCGCAAGGTGATCAAGTTTTGTTGTATGACAATAACTATCAAAATTTTCCAAGGAAGTTGCAAATGCATTGGGTTGGACCCTTCATAGTTGTAGAAATTTGAGAATCTAGAGCTATCAAAATGACACAAATCAATGGTATTCTTTATCCAGGATGGATGAACGATGCATGACTAAAGACCTACATTTCTTCTCAATAAGAAGAAGTTTGACAATACTCATGTCACAGGGAATGAATAAAGTAGGTAGGTTTTCTTATTATTATTTCCCCCTTTTGTCAATAAAATGGTGACGTGTCCAACTGTCATTTGTCCTAGTTTCTAGTTTTCATTGTCAGTTTCTCTAGCCCAGATCAAACCTTTGTGATCAGGTAGGTTTGCGTCAAATATTTTGTTATTTAGTAACTTCAAGTTTGAAATCCGTGTCATGTTGTTGTCACCTTTTTTAAGTGTCGTTGGTACTAGTTTGTTCATCATTCTGTCATTTCCAGTCTAATTCATTTAAGTCCCAATGACTATCAATACCTTTTCAGTTAATTGATGGTGCATTAATTAATTTTCCGTTCGCCTGGATGTCCTACTATCGTGTTATTGATTGTTCCATTTATTTCCCAAATCCAAAAATACATATTGTCATGATTAATAACCATTCTTGTTGTTAATGTCACCTTAAGATACATGATTTACATCTTTATGTCATGTCCATGTGTTTCCTACATCACCTTCGTCATTGCTCTCTATAAACTTGTGGTTTCCTCCCACTCAATTGATTTCCTTCTAATATGTTATTTGAATTTTTCACTTTGGATCCCCTCGAACATTCTGTGATCCTGCACCAGCACCCTTGTGCTTTAGTTTTATTTTTGTACCAACATAGGTCTACTAGTATGGTTCACACTACAGCTCAGAGATCCCTCCCAAAGGTCTTTTTTCTAGCAGAATTCATTGATCCACAGGTCAAATTTATGGGTGATATCCGTGGAAAATTGAAGAAAACTCGACTGCTTGACATTGACTTCATATATGCATCACAATATCCCCAGATGGAAATTTAAAAATTGATGGATTGCATGGCCTTTCCGACCAACAACTTGCAGTGGTAGTGGAAACCATCCTACCTACCCCTCTGGGACTCTACTCTAATGAACTTGCATGACTTGCCTATGTTTGGAACTACCGAGGATGTTTCACGATGGACCAAATTCTTCATTAGTTGAGTGCACAATGATTATTTATGGTTTTATAAAGCCTAACCCATCCATGTGGATGAAATTCACAAGATGATTGGTTTGTCCATGGAGGGGAAAGATGTAATGCAAGGGTTTTAGATTTCAGGGAAGTTGTTGGGTATGTGTTATATTCTTTGCACGACTAGCCCTAGTGTCTGCTACATTGCACCAGGAACATAGGGGTTCGGGAGAAACAACCTGATAATTTTTTTCCTTGGGAAATGTGTCTCATTTTTTCTCATTTTTTGTGTCGCCTCGATTTTCGTGTCCATTGTTGGGCGGTTTTTTGGCACATGGTTTTTGTCGATGGTTTTCTATTTCCTGTTAAGGAATTAGGGTTGTTGTCTAATCCATGTCATTAGGTTATGGTTTTGGATGTCACTGGATCCTATATGTATATTGTATTGTAAACAATATATTACTATGAATGAATATAGAATATGTTGGTTTTCCCAGTTTGGGTTTCCACGGGAAAAATATCTGTGTAATGTGTATTTTCCATTGTATCTTTTTTGTTCTTTTACTAAAAATTTGTTTGCAGTAAATATTGTACAAGGTTAAAATCTACATTTGGTATCAGAGATATGCTTCAAGGGTTTGGCTCAGGACTGTGATAAGCCTTGTTACAGTGGGAGATCTGCGGTATTGATTCTTCATGTGAAGAGAAATGGTGAGCAGTTCAAAAATGGAGATCGAGAAGTTTAATGGGAAAATTTTTGAGTTGTGGAAGCTCAAGATGGAATATTTGTTGGTGGGAAGAGATCAGTGGATCGCGGTGGATCTAGGTACTGCACCTACAGGAACTTCATCAAATTAATAGAAAAATTTGTATCAAAAGGTGAAGAGCACAATCTGATTATGTCTCTCATATTCAATATTATTGAATGTGTCAGAGGAATCTATAGCAAAATATTAATGGGATAAGTTGGGGAAGTTGTATCAATTTATGTACACAGTAAATAAACTATTCCTGAGAAAGAAGTTGTATAACCTGAGGATGAGAGATGGAGACTCGGTGGTAGGGAATTTGAATGCATTCAATATTGTGGTAAGTCAGTCAATATCTATTGAGATTAAAATTTCAGATGAAGATAAGTTTATCAGTTTATTGTTCTCTTTAACAGAGTCGTGGGATAGTCTGGTTGTGGCCATAGGTAGTAATACAACTGCCTCGAAGTTTGATGAAGTGGTCTAATCCTTGTTGTCAGAAGAGATGAAATGGAAGAACATGGAAGGACAGAGCACAGATGCATTATTTGCAAGAGGACGCTCCTAGGAAAGTAATAGATCTAAGTCCTTGAATGGGAGATCTAAGTCTAATGGAAGATATAATTCTCCCAGAAATTTTGTAAAGATATGATGGAGATGTGGAAAAGAAGGGCACTATAAGAAGTAGTGTAGATCAAAAGTTGAGAAAAATAAGGGATCTGAAAAATCTCCTTCTATAGAAGAAAATACCTCCAAGGAAGAAGGAGGGGATGTGTACTTGGATTCTTCAAGAACACATGCATATCATGAGGAATGGTTGGTTGAATCAGGTGCATCCTGTAATGTTCCCAAGCCAAGATGCTAGGAACATCATGTCTTGCATGAATTTTAAAATTTTATTGGTTGTGGCATTTCGTCAAACACTTTTCTTACGGTGATCCTTTAGGTTGCGCTTAAGGTTATACTGATGATTTAATGTGTGTTTGCAGCAATAAAAAATAATATACAACAATGGAACATGCCTCAAACATGGATGATTTTAGGGGCTAAATTTCGCTAGTGGGCTAATTTTCCAGTGTTTTTCCCAAAATAAGATTCACTATTCTAAAAATGATTCGCCCAAATTATAAAGGATAACATTATTTTACTTTAAAAATCTCCAAACATTTATACAAACTATATAAAATCCTTAGACATTTGAATATTTTAACAAAAATATCGCCAAAGAATTTATAGTTGGCATATGAAGGATTAATAAGACGCCAAGGTTTCTACATTTCAAAATAAATTTACATTCTTAAAATCATCCCTCCTCAACCATATGCAAGATCAACAATATGATAGACACTCCAAAATAGTTCAGATCTGATATTATTCATAAATAGAAGAAGCCCCGAATACAAGAATGATGCATATCTAGAATGATCAACAGATGGATCCAATAAACACAATAAGAGATGCTAAAAAATTATCCGATAAGACAATGTAAGCCTCTAAAGGATTAATAACAAGGAAGACCAATACAAAACTGAGATCTAGGCCATATGAAGTGCCAAACCCCAAGATGGATGCTACTACGCCTTGCTAGAACAATGAAGACCCTCAACAATTTGACCCTGTAGATAATGTCCCCCAAATACTCCAATGAAGATGCCAAACTGTAGATCGGGAAAATCCAAGAACAACCCAGGTGCTCAAATCTCCAATATCCCTCTCAAACTCATGGATCTAACTCTCCTCCAAGGAATGGTGCGCCACCCTGGATGCCTGAAACCCTAGATAATTTGGCCTCCCTCCTAGAGACCTCCAAAGTTCCACACAACTGCTAGAATGATACATCAGGACACGAAAATGAAAACCCAAGTGATCAAATAGGAAAAAGACCTACTAGATCCTTGGATCTAGCCACCCTCCAAAGAATGATGCACTCTCCTCTTTGGGAAATCGTCCCCCTCTCAATGCAAATCAATCCTCCATCAAAATACCTCTGAAATCCACCAAGAATGGAGCATGGCACCTGCAAAGGAAACCCAATACCTGGAATTCCTTAAATCTCTTATCCTCAACCAAAACAAATGATACTAGCTCCACAAGTGCGCCCCCCTTGCTGGAAACCCACCATTAGTGTGCCCTCTCTCCTCATGTGCCTATGGTTGGTGTAGAACCCTCTTGCACTAATGTAGATCTGAACTAGAATGGTGTTGGGGAGTATTGAATCCCCAAGACCAAGCTTGGGACAAGCTAGGTGGAATATTTCACCACTGAATCATCCTCTAGGGTTTGTTAAGTCAAAACCCTCAAAACCCCCAAGGTATGGGCTCTCTAGCTAGAAGCCAGATATAAAAAATGATGATCATACATGAATGAATGAGAGAATAGAGGCCCTTGCCTCTCCTTTATACTTCCTTCTCACCTTGTCTCTCCAAATGGATTTTTATTTTTAATTATCAATTAATTAATTAAATCACTTTAATTAATTAATCAACCTTTTTACCTCTGAAAAGTCTCTTATCTCTCCTTGTGGATTCCCTGGCCACTAAAATTCACTCCTCATCATCCTATCCTATAGTTTTGTTCCTATTGATTCCAATGAGCTATTACACTGAGAGTTTCCTCCAAGTAATGTGCCCAAAATGACCTCTTCAGTGTATTTAATTAACCTGTAGCTCAAAATACTCAAAATCATGGAAATTACAGAATGAAACAAAACCAAAGACAATATATATGGAATATATCATAATGATGAAATAGGATGAGAAATGCAATCCAAACCCCAAAATATCCCTCTATAGCTCATGTACTCGCTATAATCTCCAACTGGCTACCCTGGTCATCATAGCACTATCTAATACCTTGATGTCCCAGAGTGGGGACATTACAGTCCTCCCTGCTACAATATTGCTTGTGCTTAAGAAATAACCAAATCCATCCAAGTATAATACCAGGATCCCATGTCCACCTATGAGACACATAGTAGACCCCATCCAAAGATGAACTATCACACACTCTATGCCCTAGGTCCCATATCAAGACATGAATTGCAATCCTCTGGGAAGCATAATCCTGAAATATATCAACACCATGAAAATCTTGCAGGCCTCATCGTAGAATGAGTCCATCCTCCCTACCAAGATCAACACAGTCTCCATCAACTGCACATGTTTATGCCAAAATGAAGTATTGCAAGACCTCTGTGAGACACCCACAAGTGATGTGATCTCCTCAACACTAAAGCTCAATGGAAAGTCAAAACAAATTTCCCCTGCAAAGGTCCACTCGCCCTTGTCAGTCAGTGAAATTATCAACCTTGCAATCCTCAGGTCCCATGCTAATCTCTGTCGGAGATCACCATGTTGTCTCTGCACCACTCTGACCATGCATGATTGTTCCCTGTCTATATATTGGATCCTCCACTGCTGGATCCTCAAGTTGAAATACCTGTGGCAATTGGACCTGTTGTCCATAAACTGCATCTGAAAAAATATCTCTGTGGAGGTAGTACCTGTCCAACCATCTCCATGCTTGATCATGAAGATCAAGAGGGAGAAACTATCTCACTCCATAGGACAAGTACTTGCAAGCCCACTCAAAACTAACCCAAAGTGAAGTATGTGGCTCTCTGGTGAAAACTGGGTCCTCATGAAATGAGACAACCTGCTAACAAAATGAACTCCCGGATTCCATGGAAAACATGAAATTTTATCACTTTCAATCTCCTCTGACTTTTCATGTGTGAGACAGATCGTTGTCGGAATCCCTATGTGCTCATCTGCTATCACCTGGCCTATGATTCTCACCATCACGCACCAAGTCTCAACTGGCTGCCTATGACAATCCACCTCTAACTGGTTGGATGCCATAAAAATACTTATGTTGGGTGGTCTCAGCCTAGACACTCCCCATGTCCTCAGCCATTGTCTATCTCTCCTCATGTTGTTGTCTATGATAAAAGTGTCAAAAAAGGATAGCAGAAGCATTTGCATTTGACTGTAGGACTGGAAGATATCACATGCTTTGGTCAATCCCAAGGATTCTACCAGAAGATCGTCCTTTGGTATCCATGATGAATACTCGCTTGTAGTCATCACTGAATCCCAACCATCCAGTACACCCGAGAGTAACTCCTCCAACTGTTGGTCAACCAACCTCCATCTCTCATCTCCCATGCAACTACTAAAACAGTGAAGGTGAGCTCTCGTAACTATGTGCTGCTACAAAGGAGTGGCATATGCATACTCCCCTAAGTGTTTCTCCTCCCTGCAATCCAATACATCTGTCTGAATCTGACTGCATATCTCGACATGTCTCTATGAACTATCACTCATCACTATATGCCCTTGCATACTCATGTCATCTCTTATATACTCCTGCTGCATCATAGATCCTAAGCGTATTACTGGATCAACCTCTATCTGAAGGTTAACCACTCTTGGAACACAAATGGAAGTGTCCTCCATCAACTGGTGCTCCTCATCTAGACCACCAACATCCTCTATCCGTGTGAGTGAAGGACATACATGACTATCCACTAGGATAGATGCAGTGTATCTCTGACGAATCTCATTAAGAAGCTCCTCTGATCTGGACTCTGATTCTTGAAGGGTTGTCTATGTGCCTCTCAATAATCCTCGAGTGCTCTCCAACTCCTGAGTGAGTCGGTCCACCTCCAACTCCTTCTCCCTCAAGGCCCTGTGATACATCTTTCCAATCCCAAAGAGGTAGTCCATATCTGTCAACAACTGCTGGTAGTCGGTCCTCATCATAGACACTCTCTCCCTGAGAGTATGAAAGTCATCCATGGAAAATCCCTCATCTAAACTACTGTGTGCCATTGATGCCCTCCAATAGTAATTTTTCATCAATGCATGCATGTCATCAATGCACTTGGTGGCTGCCATGATCATATCCTCACTGACTTTCAATTGTCCTGTCAAGTAGTGTGACTCCTGATCATAGTCATGTTGAGGTGCCACCTCATATCCCTCATTGCTAGTGTCAACTCTGGAATCTCCAAAAATACTCTCTGCAGAAGATAAAGTGTTGAACTGCCCACTGTCTACTGTGCTATTGGGTCCTCGTGTATGACACTACACCCCATGACTAGATGTTATCTCCCTCTGAATCAGACTGTATCCTATATGAGCAGATGTATCCTCCTGTGCACTCACCTTGTTACTATCATCTGCACCTAGATCCCATATAGATGTGTCCATACACGTGCTATGGTCATCCTGACTAATAAAGAGTGCATCCTCATCAATGCAAGTCAATCTTGGATGCGAGTACCCCATCAACCTATCAGCCTCTATAATCTTCTCAACTAATGGAGTCTCCAAAAGTTGTGACTCAGTCTCCTCATGTTGATCTGTATGTGTAAGGTCAACTGTCTTCACGTCCTGTATCTCCTCCTAGATCTTTAGATCTATACGTCCATGGTGTGAATCCCTCACATACGACTCCTCTATGCTACTTATATCCCCATATGATGTGGTTGTCATAGGTGTCTGGAAAGATGACAGATGTGTCACAGTCACCATGGGAAGTTGGTCATCTATAGGTGCTAACACATGTGATTCCTCACTAGTGTCACCACTCTGTTGAGGTGTAAGGTCACCAACAATATGTGATATGACTATTAAAGCATAAGTGCTATCATCCTGTCCATCCCACTGCTCCTCCAATGTGAAAGGATCACTATCCTCCTCAAGCGTGCAAGAATCACTAGCCTTTGTGCAAGGGTCACTATCACTAGCCTCTGTGCAAGAGTAACTATCATCATCAGACTGCTCCAAATAAGCATCTATCTATCCATCCTCACATGCCTCATCATCACTATCATAGTGTGCCTCAATAATATGCTTCTTACCCTTAACCCTACACCTATGATTTGGTTCCCATGACACCTTGCAACTGTAGCAAAGTTGCGTGCTCCTAACGGGTGTGGGGTTTCTTTGTTCTTCCCTTCATCTAGTTGTGACTGCTCTATTTTCCTCAATTTCGTTGACCCAACATGTAATCTCTTCTTTGCTCCAACTAGGATTTTTATCAGATACAAATTGTTGGAATGTTAATAGCTTCTGGAAAACCTCATTGAGGGCTTCATATTCCATATCACACTTAAAGTGCCCAATCAATGCAATCAACGTCATTTCTACATATGGACTTACTCTCCAATTCCAATTTAATTCTCATATTTTATTATGAGTCTAATCACATTTTCCTGTTTTTTATCCTATTGTGCCTTTGGTTTAAAGCAAGGTTCATGTTCTTTGATTTGTCTTTGTGATTCTCTAGCCTTTCATCTACCTTCTGTGGGATATGGGTGAAAACATGAAAATGGGTAACACTTCAACTTTTGATGAAGAAAAATGTAATATTTTTTTTTCCTTCAACTTCAACCCCTCTAAACTCATATTTTCTTTGAGAATCTTACTTTGAAGTAAAACAATATTTTTAGAGAATTTTCTTATCTTCATATTCATATTTCTTTTAAAAAAGATTTATGGACATATAGTGTGATAAACTGTTGTTTATTGATTACATATACTTAAAAATGTTAGGTAAGGATAATGAGTGACTTGTGTAGGAACTTAGTTTTTTAGAGATGTCTATTCATTTTAAGGAAAACATATGTATGCTCACAATGTACAAAGATTGCACTAGTTCTTGGACTACATTTTGTGATTTTTTTAAATTTAAGAACTATTTTTTTATTATTTATCAAAATATAGTTAAACAAAAAACAAAAAAAAACTTCAAGTCATCTTGACACATTTCTATGGGCACCAATTTTCTATTTAACACTCAATCATTGCCAAGAAAACTAAAAAATACCCTTTTGAAGAAGACATTGTGAGGAAGCGCACTATGATTTTTTCTATTATTTTTGTATTGTGATTTTGACGATATTGAATTTTCATCTTAGGTGATTTTGGTAACAATTAAATTCCTAAGGGATAAATTTTAGAGAAAAAGTATTCATAAATATCGGTTCTTAACAAAAAATTACAATTATTGTATCATTACAAAGTAGATTCATAGATGAATCCATTGGTAGTAAGTCTAACATATGATCTTTAAAATTTTCAAGGGTCTTCTCTACTTGAAGTTTCAGGTTTTTGAAAACTACTACAAAACTTGTTGTTTTAGTTGGCCAAAAACTCTGAACCAAGAAAATAATTTGGCCAATAGTTTGTTGTATTTTTACCCAATAAAATTTTTGTGTTTTTGGAAAAAATCTTGATCTATGAACTAGGGATTAGTTGATAGCATCTCCCTACTTCACCATCATATGTGTTGTTGGTTTCCTTTTTCACCTGTATGTATGATCATAGTTTCATCTTCTGTACTAAAAAATTCAATCCTTATGCAACTCTTTTCAATTGAATGATGGCCATAATTGGAGGGCTTCCTTTGATTGATGGGAGAAGGGACCATTTGAAAACTTTGTTTGTTTTGTATATCTGAATACTCAAGATGATTTTACCCCTTAATTTTCTTTCCTCCTACTAGGGGGATTCTTTTCTAAGGCACATTAGATCTCTTTTGAAACCAATGTAACTTCTATAATCCATGAGTTAACTTGATTTCTTCTTTGGATATCTTCTCCTATAAATTATTTTCTTACTTTGATGCTTTATATCATACCCCTATCCATGTATCTCCCTCCTTACTTAGAATACCATAGTTTGTCCCCAATCCATGCATCCACTTCTTTATCCTAGTTCAAGAAAATGGATATTATTGAGTCTCCTCCTATGTATCATAAGAATAATCCACTTACTTATGTTCCTCTACTATCACCTTTTATCCCTTATAGCTTCTTTTCCCCTATCCTACAAATATATTAAAAATAAAAATTTGAAAAGAACTATGCTCCATGTTTCTTCCATTGCTCATGTGATCTGCTCAAGAAAATATATTCCATGACTGGAAATATGATTATATAACTATGAATAAAATCCATGGAGATAAAATAACACGCTTTGGTATGGACATTTTGGCATCAATTCTTATCATAAGAATTAGTAATTTAGAATGCAGATCCTAAGGTCTTTTTAGTTTTATTTTGTGATGAAACTTTATTCTGATTAATTATGTATTATGAACAAGCATAAGATAACTAACATGAAGGATAAGAGCCTTCATGGAATCACTTCAATCTTAGTAAAATCCATCATAATCCTTGTTATTTCTTCGCTAAACTATTGGAAGACAAAGTTGGGGGGTGGGAAGGGGGGGTGATTTATAGAATAGATATGGGTAAGTGCACGAATTTCATGGAAAAAGAAGTGGCAATCCATGCAATACGAACATGCACACACAAGAGTGAGTGCACATTCTTAGGAACGTGCACGTGTTCCTAAACCTTTAGGTTTGGAGGTGCTCAAACCGCCACGAAGCTTGTCACGTAGGTTTAGTGTCAATAATGTGTGTGTTTTCTTAAGAACACATGCAAATTATTAGGAACACGTGCACAATCTTATGAACATGTGCATGTTCTTAGGAATGTGCATGTGTTCCTACTAATAGAGATTTTAAAGAGTCTGTGAGTGTGATTTGTGGTCATTGTGCACAAGATGCACTCATGTTTCTACTCTCATTGAGTGAATAGAGGACCTAAAGAGGAGCTAGGGAGGAAGGATCTTTCCAATGTGTCCAGTTATGTTTGATTTATCTTATTTTTAACCAAATTTAGTGATTTCCAATTTAGTTTTTTGCTTCCAAGAATCTAAATTAAAAAAAATAAAAATTGTAATGTTGTATCTTAATTAAAAAACCAACCTAATTTAGATGTCATGGATTTTAAATTGCAACATATATAACAAAATTGAATCCCAAGAAAACGAAAATCTCTCAAAATAAAACCAAGAAGATCAAAACCCCAACCCACCACAACCACCCAATGTAAACACTTAAATTGATGAGGGGTTGGTTATATTAAGAACCCTTGAGGAACAATTAAGGGACACTAGAGAGCCTAGAAGAGTCTCCTTGGCCACTTCTTTAGACATCATTGTGAAGTCCATTGCAAGTTCCTAAGGGAAATTGACCCATATTTCTTATTATACAAAAAGAATGTATGAGTACTACATCACTAGTTTGGACATAAATCAAGTCAAATACCTAAGAATTTCAAAACCACAATTATTATCTATTTTTAGGGATCATAGAACTGGACAAGAACTACCATTGAACAAGAAATGCATCTCCATTGATTGATGCATCCATCCCTATATTAGTCAAAATTGGATGGATAGGTGGTATATGGTTTTTGATAAATCTCCCTACAATAACATGGATATGCCCTTATATTTTTTGAGAAAATTATGGGCTGAGTTTATTTTGGGAAACAATGTCATCTACTTTGACATTGGAGACTTCCAAGAGGTGGGTCTAGGGTCCGCACAACACCAAGAGCATGTAAGGCATGACCCTTTGTTAGGTGCTCATCCCCCCAGGCGAAGACCTGACCTCCTACCCAACATCCTCCTGTTGCAAATATCTTGCAACAGGTAAATCTAGCCATTTCATCATTGACTCGTAGCCTAGTGCAACATAGTAGCTTTTTTGCACTATCTAGGCAGGAGGTGCCAGCCAATGACATTGATAGAAGGGTTGGAGGTTCAACATGCACAACATATTACAGTGAGGAGAATGAACCTAGAAATATCATTCATCCATGTGAACCTCACAGATGCTCGAGTTGAGGGAAGACATGTTATGGGCCTATAGAGACTAGTGGAAAAAATAGCTTCACAGAGGAGGTAAGTATTGTAACCCTCTTTATATTCTTCATCATTATGTGTATATTTATTTATTTTGCATTATGTGTATTTATATCGATATGATATTTATGTTGTTTTGCAATTGTTACGTCCTAGTAGTAGACCCTCTATGCCGATAAATGCATTAGTGCATAGCCCCATCACTGATGCTATAGTAGAGGAAACTTGTTAATTGGGTGCACCCCACATGCATGTATGTGTCACATATGATAAAATATCCATAGTCATTTATTTATTTTATGGCGTCCTCAAATTTTAAATGTTCTCGTGTTTCTATGGGATTTGGGACTAAGCGATGTCAGGGAATATCCATCTAGGATGTACAAGTCACATGCATCACAAGTGTCATGTGTAGAGTTAAATATCACATAATTCTCAACTTGTTTGTGTTTATTTTTTTCTAATTTTACTAGTTGGTACTAATAATTCAATTTCATTAATATGTATGTAGGTTGTGGATATTTGTTATAGCTATAGTACTATTTCACTCCCTGAGCACCTACGAATTTCTTCTAGGTTACCTTTCTCTGGGCCTAGGGAGTTGTAGTCACTTGCACAGCCTATTGGGGTCCATTTCTTCCCACCCTCAACATTTCCATCGACCACATCGATCAAGATTTCCATAGTAGAGGTTGTCTCGGAGAAGGTTGTACAAACTGGTGCTCCATCTTATAGTGAATATCTATCGAGGCCTGAGATATTCACAGTGATATAATGCATTGATGAAACTTTTTTTATGTTTCATGAATTTGATTTTTTGCATATTTGTTTAATTTTATTAACTTGATCCTTGTAACTTATGCAGGGTGGCATCGCAGAGAGATTGGGGTTGCAGAGGAGGGTAACACCTTCAAGATTGAAAATAACATATGTGGTTAGTTGTCTTAGGTTAAATTACAAAGTATCATTTTGTATGTTTATTAATTCATTGAGGGAAAAAACTTATAACAATTTATTTTTTGTTCAGTCTCTAGAGCGTTGAAGCACGCCCAGGCCTAAAACCTCTCAAGGTGCTTCCTCAAACAAGAGAAGGAAGATTGATTTCCAAGATGCTCCCGAGGTTGGAAATGGTCAATGATTGAACAACTACTAGCATTTTGTATCTAGGACACCATATGGATGTTTTTTATGTTAGGGCACTTGTTGTCTCTTTGTATATTGGGCACAAGTTTCCATTTTGTAAAAAATGAACAATTTAGACAATCTCTCTCTCACACACAAACACACAAACATTTCATGGCACATTTTTTATGAATCCCATTGTTTTTGTATTTTATGTTGATGAATATTTGAATTTCAAAGTGTTTGAATTCCAAAGTGTATGAATTTTATGTGTATTAAACCCTTGATTTTTTTCTAAAGTGATTATAAATAATTTCACATTACGCATTAAAGAATATATTATGGTGGAAAATATTGCTAAGTGCTCAATCCATAAGCAATTAATGGTTCTCAATTAGCATTGCTTGCTAATAAACCATGTATCTCTACATCATAAATAGATCGTTCCTTTTGAATTATTTGTGTGAATGTTGTGGATATCCACGTTTTAACTCACAACCAACAATGCATGGATTACGTCTTGAATTATATCCATCGAATCCAATAAAAATCCACACTCAAATAGTGGTCACTTGAAAATATTGTGACTTAAAAAAAGGCATATTACAATAATTTATTATAGAAATAATTTTTCTCATTTATCTTTTACATAATTGTAAATCACTTAACAATATCAGCTCAATTTTATGTCAAATCAACCTCCATAACTAGTATTATAATTACTCAATTACGAAGATGACGTGAACTAAAATTCAATTATGCAAGTACAAAACATTTGGACAACCTAAACACTTCATATATATTTATAATATGAAGTACATGCACCTACCAATATCTTATCAGGGGTTGTTAGAAGTCAGGCTCTTCAAACCCTAGCGATGGAAACCATAAGATAACATTAACCAATAGCTCATTGCATTAGAGATCATCAATAAGGTAGCATAAAAAATGGTAAGTCCTTTTTGGAAACTACATTTGTATCCCACACTTGTAAAAGATCAAATCCCTTTATTTTCTCGATAACAAGCACATTAGGTAGAACTAGGGTTTTAAAATGCCACAAAACCCTAACTTCTTCTCTTACCAGAGCTACATGATAAAAGTATTTATTTTCTCTTGTGGGTATAAGTCCTAGTACTCCTAGTCTCCTTAGGAAAAAACCTTGACCCTAGTCTTCCCTTGACATTCCTTTGAGAATCCTAGTTGTTGGTTTCTTAGTTATTTCAATCTGTAATTTGACCATTTTCTTGGCCACACACATTATTCASCTCTTTCTATGMAYRAAATATATAAAATAATTTGATTTATATGTAACCCTTCATAAATTCCAAAARGATGAATCAATGACTCATTAATGCACTCATGTTTATTTATCTTGTGTAGTGGGTATATGTAAATTTTCTTAAACCCATCAATTATTAATAACAYTTATTCAGTCTTCATGATGTCCACTAAACTTACTAATTTTGATCAATAGAATGAGAGATTTCACATGGAAACTAGATCTTAGAATGGGTATCATTTTCCACCTACAAATAAATTTTTTGAGGTTAAATTTCATGACACACCATATACAGTAATCCTATGCTACCAAAATTCCTCCAGGGAGACTTGAAACCATTATTCTCTTTCCCTTCACCATCTATGAGAGTTTATTRCACACTCATACCCAAWTTTTTGGGTTAGAKAACACAAGGAKACAAAGGACCCTCTCAAACCCAATCCCACAAACATGTTGATGCCATGYCATTWCTATGCCATGCCWTGACATGCCATTGTCATGCCTTTCCAAGTCATTCCATGGTATGCCATTTCCATGTAATTGGTTTTTCCACGCCATTTCCATGCCTTACCATGCCATGTTATTTCCATGCATTTCCAAGACATTCCATGCCATGCCATTGCCATGCCATTTTCATGCCTTTCCATGCCATGGAATTCCCATTCCAGTTCCAAGCCATGCCATTTTCATGCCTTTCCATGCCATGGAATTCCCATTCCAGTTCCAAGCCATGCCATGCCATTTCCATGCCTTTACAAGTCATGCCATGGCATGCCATTTCCATTTCCATATCATTCATTTCCATTCCATTGTCATGTAGCTTCCCATGTCTTGTCATTTAGTTTCCGATTTTAACCTATATAACAATAAATACAACATTCCATAAAATTTTGCAAGGAAAAATCAAAATGTGGATTGCAATGAACAAATAATAACAAAAAAAAGAAACATTGTCATGAAATTGCCTTGCCTCCCAATTAAACCCTTGGAATACACCGTGACACCTTTTATTACATTTCTATCATAATTTTTAGTCCTTTAGGGCTGTCATGTCTTGAATATTGTAGGGTTTCCATATGTCATATTGAATTTCAGCATGCATTTGTTATTTAAACCCTAGTCTATCTTGCATTTTTATCCCCCTTTCATTTAATGATTACTTGTTTTAAAGGTTGTTATATTTGTCCTTGTATTTCCTTTCCTTGGATTGCCTTGCCATGCCTTATCTTTTCCATTCCTTTCCTTTCCATGACATGCATTTCCATGCCTTTCCTTTCCATTCCATGCCTTGCCTTACTTTACCATGCCATTCCATCCATGACTTTCCATACCTTTCCTTGCCTTGCCATGCTATGGTATGCTATGATATGCCTTCACATGCCATGCCTTGCTTTAACTTGACATGGTATGGTATGCCTTGCCATGCAATGCCTTTCCTTGCCATGGTATGGTATGGTATGGTATGGTGTGGTATGGTATGCCTTTCCTTGACTTGCCATGGTATGGTATGGTATGATATGCCTTGCCTTGCCTTGCCATGATATGGTATGGTATGGTATGGTATGGTATGCCTTGGATTGCCTTCCCTTGACACGACAGGGTATGTTATGGCATGGTATGACTTGGTATGGTATGGTATGGTATCCTTGGCATGGTATGGCGAGGTATGGTATGGTTTGTGATGCAAAACCACTCTTCCTCTCGAGGCTACGTGACCTCCCGGTCTAGGATCATTCAAATAACTGAGCTGAATTATCTCCTCGAGACCCTGCTAGCCCCTAAATTGATTTAACACATGCCCCTTATCTCCTTAGGTGCAGGTCCTATGTAACCTGCGGGCCCTTTTCCTGGTGCTCTTGGCAATTTTAAACTGGCCGGTGCTAGCTCCTTTCACTAGGCCCATCTCCTCATATGACCATGAGTTATGAACTTTGGCTAGATCCCTTTCTGAATTTGAGCTTCGACGATTTTGAACGCACCTGACTACTTTTTTCCCCGAACTCCGAATCAACGAAATCACTTGGACTAGATCTACGGCCCAAGCTCCTTTTACAACCAACGACTATTATCTACTCCAAAACTTTGGTGTTTAGGAGTTACGACTGTTTCAACACCCTTTTTCCATGAAGTAACCTTTACACAAAGATATGGATTGAGCGCCATGTGCTCATCTCAATCTATGGTAGAGTTTGTCCTTTGATTCCACTTCAGGCAACTTTCAGTCAACGCCCTACTACTTTCCTTTTTCCTGGAGTGTCTATTGGAACACATGTATTTTTTCCAATACTCCAATTATCAAAGTTTTCGGAGCTGCCTATTTTCTAAATAACGAAATGCTAACTATAAATCTAAATTATCGGGTTTTGGGATTTCGTAGATCTAACGATCCAACATGTCAAAACTCTCAACGTCTCGATATGCAAAATAGAGATATTGTGGTTAAGTTTAATAATTATCATCAAAACAATTAGAATTGATTATCAGTAATTCAATACATCGTACTTTCACGATTCAGGAAGTCACACCTCGGAAGACTTATGAATGTCCTGATATGCGAAGTTGCCAAAACAACTTAAGATAAATCTGGTTAATTACAAGAATAATGATAAGTAAGCCATAGTTAATCACTATCGTGATTTCGCGACTCGGGGGTTTTTTCCTTGAAGCAATGCATTTGTAACCGCAATACCCGAGGTCGCAAATTTATTTAATTGATCATGGTTAATTAAAAAAAACTTAAAGTCTAATTGCAATTGATCAACCAAATTGCAATATCGCGATTTCGGGGTTCATGGTTCAAGATTAAGAGTAAAATCATCCAAGATTGCGAATGCCAAAAATGGATTAAGGACTAAATGCACTTAATTAAAGGACTAAACTGGATTAATTAATACCTTAAACAACTTTTAACCTGTCCAGTCTACAGATAAAGAATTAAACGTTTTTGCACTTATCCCAAGTCACAAATTATTAAACATTTATAGTATTTATAAGAAAGTGAAATGATTGATACTAAGATCCTTTTTTATCGCTAAATATTTCTATTAAATGTTTTAAACGTTCTGTCAACAAGGACTCGCACAGACTTGAGTGCTCAAAGTGGAAGGGTTTCTGTCATTATTTAAAAAAATTCCTTTCTAATTTTCACAGAGCCAGTTTATCGAGATAACCTTTGTATGTGTTTTGATTTTCTCTGATAGGAGATCTAATTGCAAGGTTATATATCATGGCTCCGTGGAAAGCGCCCATGACAACTGGTGAAAATTTAGGTCAAGGTTTAGATATTATTTCCGATACCTCGCCTAGAATCATCAACACTGTCAAAACATGGACACATGTCTCCAACGTTCTTCAATTTGAGCTGATAAATTGTCCAAACAATTCCAGTGATAATGAAAAAGATGACTTATCCAACAAATACAAAATTGTCACTTAGTCGGAGATACACAAGGTAGCAGCAATACCACGACTTTTTCCCTATTGTGATATGATCAGATGGGTGCTAGACCATGTAGATATCCCAACTAGGACAATATTCAATGAGAAGAAGAGGGAGATTGGGACATTTAGGCCAGAGCATCTACATACTATGTACAAATTATCTCCCACACCAAACTTTACTCACAATGCCGAATTTTTAGAGGGATTCAAAAATAAGGAATGTGAGCAATTCGGGAAAAGCTTATTCGACCTGATCAAATATTGGTGTTCGCATCCCACGAAATTCAGAGCCAACTCTAATGGGATTTATTCAATCTCATCATTAGAGCCCCAATTCATGTATATTTTGATGATGGTATGTAGACTATATGGGAAGGCTGACACCACTCACTTTTTTCTCCCATGGGTACCGCTCATTCACACAGTAGCTAAGGGATTCTCTTTCGACTAGGCCAAATTGTTGTCAAATAGTCTGGCTAGCTGAATTACAGAATATCAAGCACAAAATGTGAGTGGGAAAATATCTTGATTTTTTATGTCTTCTTATATTATGGATGCTATTTTCTTCATGACCCCTTTCCCATTAATGAGCTGGATCTGGACTCCAACCAATGAAGAGCCTATTCAAGTGTACCACTCAAAACTCTGGAAAGATAAAGCCAAAGAATGTTTCTATGAGATTTTCAACTAGGTAATGGTGCCAATGCATGTCTCTATCTTCATCCATCCACCTCCCAGGATTTCAGATAAAATCATGGCCAACCTAAGCAGCGTGGAATACTGGTATATAGAAGCAGAGTTTTCATACGTTAGGGTTTTTGGCATATCTGTTCCCCCATATGATCTGCCGCTTTTCTTTCCAGATAAGCTAGTATGTCATGAGATCGCTAGTCAAACTGTTCTCAATGGGATAAGCAAAGAGCTCAAAGGAGTTCAAAAGAAGGTATGGCCACCCTTCCCCATTCACATTGGTACATATTCTTTATTAGATTTTGGCCATGCCAAAGCGGAGGCCAGTGCCCTGCAGGAAATGAAATTAGTAGACATAGAGTTTAAGGAAAACGACCCTAATAAGATTGTGGGTAATCACATGGCTAGTTGTGGTCTAAAAATATTTGAGCACAAAGACTCACCTCATGATGAAATTTTCTAAGGAGTGAGGTCCTACTCAGAATTCTTAAGTCGGGTTCAAGCTCTGTTGTCCAGAGATATGATCGAATTCTATAAATTCCAAGAGCACCGGAGAAGTTACCTCCCCAAATTTTTACAGGGAAAAACCTCAAAACCTCTAGGTACACGGCAAGCAGAGGCCAAAGGTTCAACGAACGCAAGCCCTGGAAAACAAGAGACTCAGGAAAACACCGAGGAAACTAGGACCTTGAATCAGGAAGCTGAGATCCCTAATCAAGAATAAGGAAACCCAGAGGCAGTTACACCGGGTAAATAGGTCGAAGGTCAAGCAAAGATATCCTCGAAAGGGGTAGGTGACATACTGTCGCTTACATCAAAGGAGTCATCCATATATGCTACCATGAAACAATCATTCTAATAAATCGATAGTCCCATTCAATCCATCACACCCTTACAATTCACAAAGGGGAACCCTGATGCAGAGATAATATTCAAAGAGGATCTGAAACCTATCTCTATGGAAGAATTGGATCCTAGCGATTTACTTTTTAGCAAGAAGAGGAAGGTCATAGTGAAACAAGTAACATACCAAAGAGAGGGTGCAACAACTAAGAAATACAAAATATTAACAGATGGAGAAATCTTGTAAGAGGAGTAATTCATCGATGAGATAGCAGGAACATTGGGGGAGTATGCAAAAACCAACCAATATTCAGTTGGAACCTTGGAGGGACGGTTGAAATAATAGAACCTGTTAATTACCAACTTGAAAACTCAGCTAGCAGCCATAGAAACGAATGCCAGGAATGAGGCAAACAAGGATTTCGAGCAAGCCAGAGCAGTTGATCAACACGAAATAAAAAAAAACAAATTTTATCTCGAGGAAATGCATCAGTCGACATAAATAAGCCAAGTACAAGTAATTCAAGAAGAGGAGTTGATAAAATAGCTGCAATCTAAATTGAATTCTGTCAAAAACCAAGTCATAGACATAAAGGTTTTCCAATCCCAAGCCACAAAAATATGAAAGAAGGTAGAAGTAGCCCAACAAAATCTACTTGCCAAAGTAGAAACCATCCAGAACCATTTTCAAACAATATATCAAGCACTAAAGGATATCTCTTTGAGAGAAAGATAAGTTGGGGTGGCCCAGGTTGGTTTCTAGGAGGCTATTATAGCAACAACGAAAGAAGAGATGGTCATTAGTTCCAGATTGTCCATTCCAAAGAAAACCAGAGGTAACATCTTAATCAATGCGTGGGAACATAATATATCCGAGAATAGAAAAAGGGCTAAAGAGATGAGAGACGCTTGTGAAGAAACTTTTGGCTTGATAAATAAAAATTTGTTGGATCTCGATAAGGAAAGTAGTTTTGGAACGTTGGGAAAAATTGACATAGCCAAGCATCTGTTAGATATCAAGAAAAGTGTGGAAAGAGAACAAGTTGAATTATCCCATATAAGTTAGGTCGATATTGTCCAAGTGGATAAATGGTTAATAAAACCAAACTTACAATTATTGTCTATCATCACAAAAGACAGACAAGTAGGAAAGAGATTGCCACAGTTGGTAAAAAAATGTTACACCTTCAAGGTGAACAACCAAACAGAGCCTTCCAAGTTGATATCCCAATTGATAGAAATGTGTGTCAGTTGTGTTGAGCAGGGGAAAGGGAAGACTTCAGGAGGTGAAAAATAACAGGTGCTTATTTCTTCCTACTTTTGGAGCTAGAGAATAAAGAGAAGGAAACACCATGCCTAGAGGAAGAAAAAAGACAAGGAAATGAAACGCTTCATTTTTCATTTGTAACCAAAAGTTTTTAGAATGATTAGAATTTGAATCATTTTAATTTTGTATAAATATACATCTTGAAGACAAAACAAAGGAGGTTTCTTCTTTGTTCGATTGTAATAGAGAGTTCTTTTTTTTTCTCCCGAACTAATACAAGGCAAATTGCAAGACTCCAGATTCCATCAAGACTGAGTTATTTGTTTCCCCTGTTATTTTGCATTTAGCATCATTTCCTTTATATATATTTGATGAATGTTTCGCTGCATTTTAGTACAACCTCTACTGTGGTGATCGATTATTTTAGTGATCTAATCATTTACATCTTTTCCTCTGTATCGGCTATCAGAAGGTACAAGACCTGTGAATCATTTAGATTTCTATATTTCATGTTTCATTAAAAAATTTCTTGTCTATTTTCTTCTTATGTCACAAAGTGAGATTCTTCCTTGATTGATGCCTCACGTTGTTCAACAACTTCATGTTTTCTTTCGTTTCATGCATTTGTTTTCAGATTAAACTCAGATATGGGAAAAGGCCTTTGATTTTGTTATGCTATTAATTCGAAATTGGGGGAATTTCGTCTCATATAATCTAAAAATAGAAACAACAACTTAAAAAGCAACAAATCCCTTAAAACCCCCTTCCTCCATGACTGTACCTATTACAAGATAGCCCCACATTGGACCCGGTCTCATAGATCAAACCAATATCACCTTAAACCTCTTCGATTCCATCCTGAAAACCATCACCACTCGAGTTGAACTCAAATGTTCATGGGCAGCCATTGAACAGGACATAAGCGTTCAGGAACAACTAGAAGCTAGATGAAGGAAACTCAGAAATCAGCCATAGCTTCTTCTCCTAAGATTGTTTTGTTTCTTTTTTATCATTTACCCTCTTTAGATGCCTAGACTCTATATTGTATAGCCTTAAGTACAAACTATGGAACAACATCTTTTTGGTGTTGTTGCCGGGGAACGAAGATACGAAATCATTTTTCCTTGGGAGAACGACATTTGCAAGTTTCTACTCTTTGATAGTGAACAAAGAGTGAACACCTTCTAAAGGCTAAGTTTTTATTATTCACTTGGTGACTCCATGTTTAAGTAAGATGGCATCCGGTCAAAGGAACACCAGACAAAACCCAAATGGTGAATAGACCATGCATGTTTCCAATCCCGAAAAAATACTAAAAATGAGAGGTTCCCTTAAGCCAACTACTGCGAACTACCATCCTAAACACACACAGCCTAAGGTCAATATTCCACTTAAAACACTGACTTCGTAGGAAGTTTCCACCCAAACCCTTTTCGGAGAAACGTCGGCTAAGACAGTTGAAGGAAAAACCCTAAATGAAGATCTAGTTTTCTCAAAAATTAAATCTAAAACTCATACTACTACCTCCTGTGTAAACGAAGGTGAGAATCCCTCAATAAATCTTGTTTTGATTGATATCCCATCATCCCTTTAGATAGATTTATCGACCTCACAAATTATCGAAGAGTATACCATATACTCGGATTCCACGCCTGTCGGTTCTCCCGTTTACATCTCTTGCAAGTTAGAGGAGCCGAGTCCCCATATCCTATTCCCCCCTTTTTCAGTTTTCTCCTCTCCCAAAGAAGATAAAGATTCTCTATACATCTTCCAAAACCCTCTGTACAACGTACTAGTTTCCTCTCCTAAAATATCTATGGTGTTTTTTGGAGGAGGAGGAGGTGGGGCTACTACAGGAGGAGGAGGGGGGGGGCAAGGGCCACCCCTACCCCCCATGATTTTCACTAAAGTAGCTGCCAGATACACTCCTCTATTCCTCCCAGTACCTCTTCATGATCTACCTAAAAACTACATGAAAAATCTACCTAAGTTGAGAGGGGAAGGAGACCTAATCGTGGCCGAACATATAAATTTCTTTGACCAATTCATCGATATCCTAGGTCTTGAACATGAAGATGTGTATTCAAGGTTATTTGTCCAAAATTTCTAAGGACATGTAAGAACCTGGTTTTGAAGTCTGCGTGCAGGTTCGATATTATCCTATGATGCTCTGGAAGACTCTTTTCTCAGAGAATGGGGCGAAAGAAAAGATCATTTATACTATTTGACTGAGTTTGGATCTTTAAAGAAAAAAAGTTTAGAAACTGTTATGGAATTCATTCAAAGATTTAACAAATTATATAATAATATCCCATTCGAAGTTAAACTGTCCCAACCTGTAGCCAAGGTAACCTTCGCATGAGCCTTTGAACCCGATTTTGCCTTATTATTAAGAGAAAGGAGAGGGGTCAACCTAACCCAAATGCAAGATGATGCCGTAGATATTGAGTCGAACATGATGGATTATGGTAAATTAAAAACCAAAATAGAAATGGAAAACAGAGAGACCAGACATTTTAGAGAACAAGCAGGACCCTCAGGATCTGGGAGGTCCTAAGATGATAAATTGTATGATATGGCTAGGATAAAAAAAGAGCTATCAAATAAAATTTCAAGGATGGAGATAGATCAATCCAAATCAGATCCATTCGTTAAGAGAGAATTCAAAAGAAACCCCAATCATCAAAATCAACAAAGGCAGATTAAAAATCAAGACCAAAAAATTCAAACTCCTTTAAAAAATGAAAATTTTACACGAGGGAATGCCATGCAAGAGTTTGAGGATCTAGAAGAAGATGTAAACAATTTGGACGACAATTGTATACAACCCCATTTAACTAAGGAATATTATGAGAAGTATCTAAACACAGAACAATCGTCAAATAAAGATAAAAGCATAAACAATGCCAACGATTCTACCTATCAAGGAATGGTTGATACTGTAATGGCCGAGCTCAAACATAAGTACAATCTAAGGCCTGAAACTAAATCTATGTCGACTACTCAACCAAAGAAAATACCTCCAATAGGTGAAACATACGAGCCCACTCCAAAAGACACCGAGATACAGAATACCAAAAAAAAAAGGAGTGGACTCGCAGAATACCACAGTAAAGGAGGCTGAGATCCAAGCTGGGAAAACTAAGGTAGCCGGAACGCAAACTTTGGAAACAAAAATAACTGAAAATAAAGCAATGCAAACAAATAAGTTAGAAAATAAGGAGATTGAAACTTCAACTAAAGAAACAGATAAACTCGTGGGAGGCTTCAGCCTAGAAAATGAGATAAATAAAATCAAGATACCAATGCTCCTTGTCGAATTGGCAAAGAATCCTATGTATCGAAAGAAAATAACCAAAATGATAAATTTTTCAGATTTAGAAAGTCATTCTGGTGTGATGAATTTGGAAGATGATAATCCTAATATAACTTTTGGTCCACATTTTGAAGGTGTGAGGGATACTATCGCCCCCTTCTACATTACACTAAACGTGCACAATCGTCAGCTGCATAATTGCATGCTAGATTCTAGAGCCTCTCATAACGTGATGCCCAAGTCTATTATGGACAGACTAGGCCTCAAAATCACCATGCCATATGGGGATCTGTATTTTTTCGATTCAAGGAGAGTTAAGTGTATGGGCATGATCAAATATTTAGTGATAACTCTTGCCCAGGTTCTAGTAAAAACTGTTCTAATGGATGTAGTTATCGTTGATATACCTCTGAAGTATGGTTTGCTATTATATAGGTCTTGGGGAGCCAAGCTTGGGAAATCTCTTCAGCTAGACATGACCTATGCCATGATTCATGTTTTTGGTGGACAGTTCACTCAGTTAAACAGGGAAACGTGGTTGGCATATACAGTAAGTGATCCACATAATCCTAACAATTACCCTTTTTATGTCGCTGATCAAGACCTAGGGAATTGTATTCTATCTTTTGATGATGGTGTAAATAATTGCACAAAAGAAAATTATATAGAGGAAAATAAATCAGAAAAGAGGGATGAAAATGTGTATAGCACTGGAATTTGGAAAAAAAAATTTGATGGCACTTCATCATGTGAAGGAGTAGGCACAGGAGTGTTTTTTGTAGCACCTAAAAATGAATTTGTTATCCCCTTTTATTATAGACTACAGTGGGACATAGACTACACAAATAATGTATGTGAGTATGAATCCCTAGTCTTGGGACTAGAAGCTGCTGGGAAGTTGAACATAAAGAACTTATAAGTCTATGGAGATGCAAAGTTGATTGTGAAGCAGATAAATCAACAGTACCAGGCCAAACACCCAAGATTAAGATCTTATAGAAATTGTGCCTGGGATCTAATGGAAAATTTCTTCTCATTGGTAAATGTTCATTACATTCCATGTACAAAAAACCCAAAAGTCAATTCATTAGCCAAAGCAGCCTCAACTTTTTCACCTCCTAAGACTTTCAAACTAAAATATCATATAGAGGCGAGGCACATACCCTCCATACTGAACAACATACAACATTGGTAGGTGTTTGAGGATGACAAACAGATCAGAAGATTCCTTGAAATGGTGGATGACTTCCCTAAAACTCACATTGACCAAGAAAACCAAAATGACCATACTTGGATTATGCAAGAGGGGGAGGATCCTCAAGATTTCCAAGAAAAGATCGCGAATCATCACATGTTAGTATTAAAAAACAATCAGATCCCTAAAGGACTAATCCCTTTAGAAAGACTGTTTGACCAAAATGACATGCCCTTAAAATCAACTTTGCAGCCTCAACCTGAAGAAGTTAAAGATCATGATATAGGGACCAAGGAGGAGCCTAGAATAGTAAAAATATCAAAGTATCTTCCTCCTTAGATGAAAGGTAAGTATGCATTTTTCTCCAGCAATATAAAGACGTTTTCTCTTGGTCTTATGATGAGCTAAGAACTTATGACATGACTGTGATCAAACACAAGATACCTTTAAAGCCCGGTGTTAAACCTTTTTGACAGAAACTCGGGAAAATCAATCCCATTTTATTGCCTGTGGTCGAAAAGGAAGTTAAAAATCTTTTGGATGCAAAAATAATTGTACCACTAAGATAATATGACTGGGTACCCAACCTGGTCCTAGTTAGGAAGAAGAGCGGGGAGATAAGAATGTGTGTAGATTTTGGAAATCTGAATAAATCCTCTCTCAAAGACAATTATCTACTACCCAAAATGGATCACATTTTGGAAAAGGTGGTTGGGGCAAATAGAATGTCAATGATCAATGGGTTTTCTGGTTACAATCAGATTGTTGTCAATGAGCACGATCAATAAATAATAGCCTTCACCACCCCTTGGGGCACATTTATGTATGAGAAAATGCCTTTTGGTTTAATGAATGCAAGTGTTACCTTCCAGCGTGCTATGGATATCGCTTTCATTAGTGAAAGAGACAAATTCGTGGTAATTTATCTTGGTGATCTGACTGTTTTTTCTAAATATGATGAAGATCACCTAATACATCTCCATCAAACATTCGAGAAATGTCACAAATTTGGTTTGTCCTTAAATCCCAAGAAATATCATTTTGCGATGCAAGAAGATAAACTCTTGGGCCATATTCTGTCTCGAGACAGAATTAAAATCGATCCTAAAAGGGTCAAAGCTATAGACACTATAAATATTCCTAGAAATGTAAAGGAAATTCAATCATTTTTATTAAAAATAATTTTTTGAGGAGATTTATCCCGAATTTTGCTGAAATCGTGAAATTGATCACAGATATGTTGAAGAAGAACAACAAAGTCAAATGGACGGCAGAATCTAAAATGTCGTTTTCACGTATCAATAAAGTTATAGGCGAAGCACCTGTGCTGGCCAACCCTGATTATCTAAAAGAGTTTATAATTTTCTCATTTTCCTCCGAACACACAATCGCAACAATACTCCTCCAGAAAAACGAACAAGGTTTCAAGAAACCAATAGAATTCTTCAGTAAAAGTCTTAGAGATGTGGAATTAAGATATGATATAATGGAAAAGAAAGCATATGCTATGGTGAAAGAACTGATGGATTTCGAAACCTATGTGTTACACTCTAAGGTAATTTCATATGCACCCACCAGTTCTGTAAAAGACATATTGGTTCAGCCCGACAACGATGGGAAGAGGGGTCGATGGCTTGCTAAAATTCAAGAATTTGATCTAGAGGTGAAACCGACGAAGCTCATAAAAGGACATGGTCTGGCTATGATCTTAGCTAAATAAAATTTCAGAGCACTTGGAATAAATAACCTGCAAGAGTACGGAGGATGTGTGGACATAGATGAATTCAATGACCAAATAATTGCAACTAGAATCGAAGAGAAGTTTGCCTCATCGGGTTGGTATAAAGACATAGTATCTTACCTTCTAACCCTGAACTGCCCAAGTGACTTATCTCCATATAAGGCCAGGACACTGAAATTGAATCCGGTAAATTATTGTATATCTGAAATCCAATTGTATTGGAAAGACCCTCTAGGCTTTCTACTGGTTTGTTTAGTAGAATTAGAAACAAAAAAGGTCATAAACGAATTTCACAAAGGATTATGTGGAGGACACCACTTGTGGAGAGCAATGACTTATAAAATCCCGAGGGTAGGATATTACTGGCCTAAATTATTCTTAGATGTTAACGCCAAAGTCAGATCCTGTAACTCTTGTCAATTGTTCATAGGCAAGCAGAAACTCCTTACATTACCTTTGGTCCCGGTTAAAACGAAAGCCCTGTTTCAATAATGGGGGTTGGATTTTATAGGAGAAATTAACCCACATTCAAGCGCTCAACACAAATGGATCCTGACCACTACATATTATTTCACCAAGTGGGTGGAATCTATTCCAACTAGAAAAGCAACAGATTCAGTGGTGATAGATTTCCTGGAAGAAAACATATTATCTAGATTTGGCTATCCCCGAAAAATAGTTACAGATAATGCCCAGGCATTCAAATCTATGGAAATGATTAGTTTTTTCCAAAAATACAATATTATACTGGGAATTCTACGACATACTACCCCCAAGGCAATGGGCTCGCTAAATCATCAAGTAAAATCTTAATTACCATAATTAGAGAGTGTTGAACGAAAACAAAAAAATCTTGGCATGTGCATTTGAAGTACGCCTTGTGGGTGAATCAGATAGGCACCAAGAAATCAATTGGCACTTCTCCATTTCAAATCGTATACAGGATCGACATAGTGTTACCCATAAATTCATCCCTACCCGTGATGAAACTTTGGCAGGATGAGAGAGAATAACCAAATCACATCAGAAGGAAAATAAATCAGTTGATCGAAGTTCAGAAAAACATAATGGAAGTGGACGAAAGGCTGCAGAAATATCAAGAAAACATGAAACACTGTTTGACCATAAGGATAAAGACAAGGAATTCCTCCCTGGTGATTTGGTTTTGAAATGGGAAGCTAGGAGGGAACACTCGACAAAAAATGGAAAATTTGATCATATTTGTTATGGACCATTCAAAGTCACAGCGTTTGAAGGGAAGAACTCATTTCTGTTAGAAAATTTGGATGGTAAAATCCTCAATGCCCCTACCAATGAGCATTATCTAAAGCACTATATCCAATAAATGATCTCCAAAATTCCACTGTATATACCAGTTTGTGTTTTCTGTTTTTATGACTTTTTGGTAAGTTTTAATTTCATCACAAATAAAACAAGTTAGTGATCTCCTAGAAATAGAAATATGAAATATTCAACACATTGAGTTCCATAAATATTAAAACCCTGACACTTTTCATGTTGTTTTCTTATAGGATTCTGATTTACAACCCAAACATCAAAAATAAGAAAATGAATGGTCATGTATCGGGAAATCGATTCGCCTGAAATAGGTGATAAAAAATAGTTTACTAAGATGAGAATGAAATGGTAAGGCAAAGGTATGAATTCCTAAAATGTCTAGATTTCAAATGAATATCACCTAGGTGAAAAAACAGTCTCATGAGTATGAACATATTCACCCGATGTGTTACCAAAAGAACAAATTTTTACTATGGATTCTAAAAAGTTCCCCTGGATAAGATAAAAATAATTAAAATAAATAGAAGAGGTAAAGTGACCTCAAAGAAAATGTTCCAAGAGTTAGGATTGCATTATAATGCCTATGTTTATGAAATCTGAAACCTTCTTCATCACCCTCTTTCAAATCTTTGGTATTTTTCCCCTTGAATCCAGATGCCTTCCCATGGCCTCCACAGAAGGAGCAGAGGTTACACTTTAGCTTTGAAAGATGACAAATGATTTTTCTTAAAAAGGGGGCAAACCCTCACAACTCCTCGGCTCCTATTGAACTAATATATGCATAGGATAATCCTAACTCTCTTAGTTATTTCAACAGGTTTTAATGATTAGTCTTGCTCAAAAGAAGGCCCCTGGAAATAAATTCTCCCATAAGTTTTCCTGTAGACTAAGATGTTTTTAAGTTCAAAGGAAAAATGATCCAAAGTAATCAAAGTGAGTTGACAGACCTTTGTTGCAAAATTATACACAGATATCACCCATGGTATACTTTATACTAATTGATTGCCCCCACTTCATGTCAAGGAAAAATATAAGACGGGTGGTGAAAGGAAATTCAAAAAATTGATTGCCCCCATCTAGTCCAAAAAGAGATGACGAAAGGAAATTCATAAAATGATTGCCTTCATCTCAGCGTTTAAATGCAAAGTTACAACTTGAAGTGGTGAAAGGAAATTCAATAAAGGGAATTAGATAACTTCACTGGGGTAATGAACGGGCTCGCTGGAAGTGAAGCAATGTCTAAGATATATGTAATGATATTATACATGAATTATACTATACTCTGGTAATTAGTTTTCTTTGAAACCATATCTACATCCCAAGTTTGTGCAGGATTCCCTGATTAAAAACGTTGAAATTACTTCACCTTGATGCAAGCAAAATCAACAGAACTTGTTAAAATTCTTAAGTTGTTTTGATTATCTTAAGGAGACCCGAAATCAACGTTAGAGAAGAGGAAGTCATCGAATGGACTAATTTTGAGATTAGAAAGCGATTGAGTTTTGAAAGATTTCAAGGGATAAAGATGAAAACTCCAATTCTCTCTGTAACCTTTTTTTGAACAAGTTTTGCATAAGCGAACTAATGACTCCATTTACCCAATAAAGGCACTTTCTCTACTATTCTTCTCGTCCCGCAAGGAGATGAGATCCCTAGTTGGAGCCTATGTTGGAACACATGTATTTTTTCCAATACTCCAATTATCAAAGCTTTCAGAGCCGCCTATCTTCTAAATAACGAAATGCTAACTATAAATATAAATTATCGGGTTTTGTGATTTCGCAAATCTAACGATCCAACATGTCAAAACTCTCAACGTCTCGATATGCGAAATAGAAATATTGTGGTTAAGTTTAATAATGATCATCGAAACAATAAGCAATGATTATCACTAACTCAATAAATCACACTTTCTCGATTCAGGAAGTCATGCCTCGAAAGAATTACGAATGTCCCGATATGCGAAGTTGTGAAAACGACTTAAGATAAATCTGGTTAATTACAAGAATAATGATAATTAAGCCATAGTTAATCATTATTGTGATTTCGCGACTCGATGGTTTTTTCCTCGAAGCAATGCGTTTGTAACCCCGATACCTGAGGTTGTGGATTTCTTTAATTGATCATGGTTAATTAAAAAAAACTTAAATTCTAATCACAGTTGATCAACCAAATCACAATATCGTGATTTCAGGGTTCATGGTTCAATATTAAGAGTAAAATCATCTGAGATTGCAAACGCCGAAAATGGATTAAGGACTAAACTCACTTAGTTAAAGGACTAAAATGGATTAATTAATACCTTAAACAACTTTTAACCTATCCAGTCTATGGATAAAGAATTAAACGTTTTTGCATTTTTCGCAAGTTGCAAATTATTAAACATTTATGGAATTTATAAGAAAGTTAGTGAAATGATTGATAGGAAGATCTTGTTTTATTGCTAAATCTTTCAATTAAATGTTTTAAAAGTTCTTTCAGCAAGGACTCACACAAACTTGAGTGCTCAAAGTGGAAGGGTTTCTGTCATTATTTAAAAAAAATCCTTTCTAATTTGCACAGAGCCAGTTTATCGAGATAACCTTTGTTTGTGTTTTCATTTTCTATGACAGGAGATCTAATTGCAAGGTTCTATATCATGGCTCCACGGAAAGTGCCCAAGAAAACTGGTGGAAATTTAGGTCAAGGTTCAGATATTATTTCTGATACCTCGCCTAGAAGCATCAACACTGTCAAAACATGGACACATGTCTCCAACGTTCTGCAATTTGAGCTGATAAATTGTCTAGACAATTCTAGTGATAATAAAAAAGACGACTTATCCAACAAATATAAAATTTTCACTTAGTCAGAGATACACAAGCTAGTAGCAAGACCGCGACTTTTTCCCTATTGTGATATGATCAGATGGGTGCTAGACCATGTAGATATTCTGACTAGGACAATATTCAATGAGCAGAAGAGGGCGATTAGGACATTCAGGCTAGAGAATCTATAGGCTATGTACAAATTATCTCCCACACCAAACTTTACTCACAACACCAAATTTTTAGAGGACTTCAAAAAGAAGGAATGTGAGCAATTCGGGAAAATCTTATCCGACCTGATCAAAGATTGGTGTTTGCATCCCGTGAAATTCATATTCGACTGTAATGGGATTTATTCAATCTCATCATTGGAGCCCAAATTCATGTATATTGTGATGATGGTTTGTAGACTATATGGGAAGGAGGACACCAATCACTTTTTCCTCCCACGGGTACCTCTCATTCACACAATAGCTGAGGGATTCTCTTTCGACTGGGCCAAATTGTTATTAGACTGTTTGGCTAGCCGAATTACAGAATATCGAGCACAAATGGCGAGTGGGAAAACATCTTCATTTTTTATGTTTTCTTACATTATGGATGTTATTTTCTTCATGACCCATTTCCCATTAATGAGCTAGAGCTGGACTCCAACCAATGAAAATCCTATTCATGTGTACCACTCGAAACTCTAGGAAGATAAAGCCAAAGAATTTGTCTATGATACTTTTAACTAGGTCATGGTGCCAATGCATGCCTCTATCTTCGGCCATCCGCCTCCCAGGATTTCAGATAAAATCATGGCCAACCTAAGCACTGTGGCAGAATGGTATATAGAAGAAGAGTTTTTATACATTAGGTTTTTCGGCAACTCTATTTCCCCATATGCTCTACTGCTATTCTTGCCAGATAAGATAGCATGTCACGAGATCATCAGGAAAATTGTTCTTTGTGGGATAAGCAAAGAGCTCAAAGGAGTTCAGAAGAAGGTATGGACACCCTTCCCCATTCACATTGGTACATATTCTTTATTAGATTTTGTCCATACCAAAGTGGAGGCCAATGCCCTAGAGGAAATGAAATTAGTAGACATCAAGTTTAAGAAACATGACCCTAATAAGGTTGTGGGTAATCACATGGAAAGTTGTGGTCTAAAAATATTCGAGCACGAAGACGCACCTCATGATGAAATTTTCCAAGGAGTGAGGTCCTACTTAGAAGTATTAAGTCAGGTTGAAGCTCTGCTACTCGGAGATATAATCGAATTCTATAAATTCCAGGAGCACCGGAGAAGTTACCTCCCCAAATATTTACAGGGCAAAACCTCAAAACCTCCGGGTACACATCAAGTAGAGGCCAAATGTTCAACAGATGAAAGCCCTAGCAAACAAGAGACTCTGGAAAAGACTGAGGAAACTGGGACCTCGAATCAGGAAGTCGAGATCCCCAATCAAGAAGAAGGAAACCCGGAGACTGTTACACTAGGTAAATAGGTCGAAGGTCAAATAGATATATCCTCGAAAGGGGTAGGTGACATACAGTCACTTAGATCAAAGGAGCTGGCCACAGACGCTACCATGAAACAATCATTCCAAGAAATCGGCAGTCCCATTCAATCCATCACACCCTTACAATTCACAAAGGGGAACCCTAATGCAGAGATAATATTCAAAGAGGATCTAACACCTATCTCTATGGAAGAATTGCCTCCTAGCAATATCTCTTTTAGCAAGAAGAGGAAGGTCGTAGTGAAGCAAGTAACATACCAAAGAGCGGGTGCAACATCTAAAAAATACAAATATTTATGGATGGAGAAACCTTGGAAGAGGAGGAATTCATCGATGAGATAGTAGGAACATTGGGGTCATATGAAATAGCCAACCAATATTCATTTGGAACCTTGAAGGGACGGTTGAAACAATAGAACCTGTTAATTAGCAAATTGCAGACTCAGCTAGCAGCTACAGAAATGAATTCCAAGAATGAGGAAAACAAGGATTTCGAGAAAGCCAGAGGAACCGATCATCAAAAAATAAAAAAACTCAAATCCAATATTGAGAAAATGCATCAGTTGGCACAAATAATCCAGGTATAGGTAAGTCAACAAGAGGAGTTGATAAAACAGATGCAATCTAAATTGAATTCTGTCGAAAACCAAGTCATAGACATAAAGGTTTTCCAATCCCAAGCCACAGAAATACGAAAGAAGGTAGAAGTAGCCCAAAAAAATCTACTTGCCAAAGTAGAAACAATCCAGAACCATTTTCAAACAATATATCAAGCACTAAAGGATATCTCTTTTAGAGAAATAGAAGTTGGGGTGGCCCGAGTTTGTTTCCAGGAAGCTATTATAGAAACAACGAAAGAAGAGATGGTCATTAGTTCTAGATTTTCCATTCCAGAGAAAACCAGAGGTAACATCTTACTCAAGGCATGGGAACATAATATATCCGAGAACAGAAGAAGGGATAAAGAGATGAGAGACGCTTGTGAAGAAACTTTTGTCTTGATAAATAAAATTTTGTTAGATCTCGATAAGGAGAGTAGTTATGGAACCTTGGGAAAAATCGACATAGCCAAGCATCTGCTAGATATCAAGCAAAGTGTGGAAAGAGAACAAGTTGAATTATCCCAGATAATTCAGGTGGATATTTTCCAAGTGGATAAATGGTTAATAAAACCAAACTTACAATTATTGTCTATCATCACAGAAGACATACAAGTAGGAAAGAGATTTCCATAGTTGGCAAAAAATTGTTACACCTTCGAGGCGAACAACCAAACAGAACCTTCCAAGTTGATATCCCAATTGATAGAAAGGTGTGTCAGTTGTATTGAGCAGGGGAAAGGGAAGACTTCAGGAGGTGAAAAATAACAGGTGATTTTTTCTTCCTATATTTGGAGCTAGAGAACAATGAGAAGAAAACGCCATGCCTAGAGGAAGACAAGAGACAAGGAAATGAAAAGCTTTATTTTTCATTTGTAACCGAAACATTTTAGAATGATTATAATTCGAAGCATTTTAATTTTGTATAAATATACATCTTGAATATGAAACAAAGGTGGTTTCTTCTTTGGCCGATTGAAATAGAGAGATTTTTTTTTCTTGCCCCAACTAATACAAGGCAAATCGCAAGTTTCCAGATTCCGTCAAGACTGATTTATGTGTTTCCCCTATTATTTTTCATTTAGCATCATTTCCTTTATATATATTTGATGAATTTTTAGCTTCATTTTAGTACAACCTCTATTGCGGTGATCGATTATTTTAGTCATCTGATTATTTACAACTTTTCCTCTGTATCGTCTATCAGTAGGTACAAGACCTGTGAATCACTTAGATTTCTATATTTCATGATTCATTAAATTTTTTCTTGTCTATTTTCTTATTCTGTCACAAAGTGATATTCTTCCTCGATTGATGCCTCACGTTGTTCAACAGCTTCATGTTTTGCTTCGTTTCATGCAAGTGTTTTCAGATTTAACTCAAATACGGGAAAAGGCCTTTGATTTTGTTATGCTATTAATTCAAAATTGGGGGAATTTCATCTCATATAATCTAAAAATAGAAACAACAACTTAAAAAGAAACATATCCCTTAAAAACCTCGTTCCTCCATGACTATACCTGTTACAAGACAACCCCACATTGGACCCTATCTCACAGATAAAACCAGTATCACCTTAAACCTCTTCGATTCCATCCTGAAAACTGTCACCACCCGGGTTGAACTCGAACATTCATGGGCAGCCATTGAACATGACATAAGCATTCAGGAACAACTAGAAGCTAGACGAAGGAAACTCATAAATCAGCCATAGCTTCTTTTCCTAAGATTGTTTTGTTTTTGTTTTATCATTTACCCTCTTTGGATGCCTAGACTCTATACTTTATAGCCTTAAGTACAGACTCTAGAACAACAGTGTCAATCCTCTAAATTGACAAATCTTCCACCATGCGTCATGTCCAAACAGATGACTCATATGGAGTTCAGTGCTTTGGCGTTCGAGAGTTCTTGTGTCTTCACTCCTTAATTCCTCTGAACTGAATTTTCTCCGAAGTAAATATTCATGCTCCATGTGTCTCTCCATTCATCAATGGATCCTATTGACTTCGAGAGTTTGGTACTTTTGATCTTTGGGGTTTTTCTCTCCCATTTCCCTGAAGTGTCTTATCCCCGAAGTGACAGAGCTGACACCACGTGTCCAAGCAATTGATGTCTAGGATTTGGATTCTTACCTTTGGAGCTTCAGATGACTTCGGTCAACATTCCAATTCCTCCTCACTTTTCCCCCAAATTCCATGATATGGTGACGCATGTCCCTCTGAGATCGACAGTCATGATGGACTTTGCTACTTCGCACTTCAAGAGTTTTGATCACTCCACACAGAATTTTCGTCGAATTTATTTTCCTTCAAAGTACGTGGACCTCTGCCATGTACCCTTTCGGATCCAATGGTCCAGATCTACTTCGTCCTTCATGACTTCATGAAGTTTTCTCTTTGCTCCATGCAAATCATTCGAACTCTCTGATCCACTAGCACATATCCTCCTCGATACCAACAACTTAGATTCAACTCACAACTTCAAGATTTGGAGTTTTGAACACTCCACTCTCACCCTTCCCTGAACTTCTATTCTTTCAAAGCATGTGGATCTCCACCATGTATCCCTTCCAGATCCAACAGTCTAGATTTCTTTGACCTTCGCGACTTCGGTGAGTCCTTACTTCTGTGCACTTTTAAAAAATATTTAAATCTCATGCACTTACCAAGATCCAATGACTGTCGATCCTTCACTCTCAGATCCAATGGCTAGGATCTTTCCTCCTATTTGGTGCACTACTCCTAGTGTCTGGACGTAGAATTCAATGGTCCAAGTATTCTCTTTGCAGCTAATCTGATGGTTGTTGTTGCTCCTCCTCCTGAGCTTCTTTGTTCTCCCAAATTTGGGAAAATTTGTAAGTGTTCAAAGGTTTTGGCCCTTGAACCTTCTCCTGAGAACCCGACTATTAGGTCTCAACTTATGCTTCTCCTCCTAAGCTTTGGGACATGAAACAAGTCCTTCGGTGCACACCTTGCACTATACCTTCTAATCTTTTTCCAATGTAAATTGACCTCGGCTCTGTTGCACACTTGTGCTTTCATTGTGAAAACTTACACTAATTTTCTCTAGGCTTGTAGTTGCTCAAATATCTAAGGGACTCGACCCTCTGCTTCCTCCAAGGGAATTCTTCCACCCTCCTGGCACTTAACACTCATCCTCCTGAGCTTATGAAGAGTTTACCCACTCCACTTTTGGCGCACTCCTTGCACCTGTCTGAATCTTTAGACTTTCTTAACACCTAATGAAGTATTGGCCTGGTGCACTCCTTGCACAAGTCTTCTACTAAATCCTGAACTCTTTCAGGTTCACTGATGCACTCCTTGCATCTACTCAATGCACACCTTGCAAAGATTCTTCCCCAAGAGTGTTCAACAATTTTGTTTCACATGATCTCCAACTGCTCGGACCTTAGAGGTCTATGTCCATTTGTTCCTCGAAGGGATATCTATGCCCTCTTGGAAACTTATGTTCAAATCACTCCTTGTTGAGCTTACAGAGTGTCCAGTAACTCTATGGTGTCTCTCCCTGACACCGAAGCAAAACCGCACACTTTCAATTACTCAATGCCCACCTGGTAGATCTCTATAGAGTGTTCAACAACTCTATCTTCTGCACCTTCTATGCACAGTTTATCCTCCAAGGTGTTCAGTAATCTTGAGGTTTCTCCTAAGTTTGTGAATATTCTAGTATGCCCACCTGGCACGTTCTCCTCTGAACTTGATGCAGAGTTAAGATACACACTCCTTTCATTGTCTCACAGAGTTCTCAACACTCTATCATGCACTCCTTGAATTTAGCCTAAAGAACCCAGAAATAATCCAACAAACTCACAAAGATAGAGAATTATATATTAACCCTGCAGATGAAAACCTATCACATACATCTACAACATATACACCCATAAACACACATATAACATTAATCAAATACATGCAAACATACACAGAATCATATGCAGGAAAAAATGTTTTCTTTTTATTAATATGAATGTCTGATTACAATGGGTGTAGGCTCAGACTCCAACTCAGTCTCAACTCTCTCCTCCTTAGCTTACAATGATTTTTTCTCTCAACTTTCGACAACCTCTAATGGGAATATGTTACAATGATTTATACAAGAGGGGAGTCATCTAGCCTTCCCTCCAACTATACTAGTGTTGTCTAATCACCATCAAAATTCCTATATACTGAGGAATATTACATTGAATGAACATCTAGTCCAAAACATATCTAGATCAACCTACAATCAGCCATTAAAGGCAACCTCATCTACTACCTGTACAAAGGCATGAATCAGCTATGCTCAAGCCTTACAACATTGAATTTCATTAAATATTACATTTAAAATTTTAAAATGGGAGGGATGCGCCTCTCCCTTCCTTAAATGTGTTTGATGTGCTAAATAGATGGTGGTTCATTGAGGTGGAGGGATACTCCTACATCATACTCCACTGCTTGGAAAATCATGAGCTCCTGCTCATGGTTCCCTCTACTCCACTATTGAAATCCCCCTAGATACCAAGCTTCTCTCTATAGTTTTCCACTTGCTCCTATGATATGTTGTTTCTATTGCTTCCCTGTTACTCTTGCAAGCTCTCCTTTGTTCAACCTCCTCCTGCTGATAGCTTATTTTGATGACTTCACCATCATCTCTTTTATCTCCTCTATTAATTCTTCTAGCTGACCTGCTGGCTGGATTCCTTCATGCAGACTACCCTATTGCACTTCCTCATGTTGATTTAAGGGTATATCGTTCTGATATCCCATGTTTTTTTCTTCTCCTGTGGAATTATCTTGCCACTCTACTGTAGACTCTAATTCTGCAGGCTCATCAATGAGATGTTTCTCAACTTCCTCCTCTGACAGATTGGATTTTGTCAGCTTTGTTGCTAGTACACTCCCAACTTCTTCCATCTACTCCTTGGGCTGGTATGCTCCTTCTCCTTGCATGGTTGTCTCTTGGTAGTCCTTCTCTGGTTCTAGATTGTCCAACCAATCCTCCAACAACTTCAACTCCATCTCCCACTAAGTGAGAAACTCAATTGTGTGCTCCTCTATTTTTGTTGGGGCAGACATCAGTGTCTGCTCCTTCTCCTCCTTTATGAAAATCATGACTGATTATCCTTCTGCTACACTTGAAATTTGTGCACTGGCCTCTACTGGGATAATTGGCAGAAATGTATGAATTCCCCCAATGATCATAATTCTCCTTTAATACACTTCCATCAACACTACTTATTGATCTAAACTCTCAGTTGAGTTTCTCTCTTCTCCCTTTCCCACCTGGAAATCTAGAATTCCACTTCTACCCTCCTGACAGTCTATGAGATCTTTAGATGATCTCATCTCATTGCCCACCTGGAAATTTGAAATTTCATTTCTACCCTCTTGACAGTTCATGAGATCAACTAATCTCACCTCCTCCTCACTGAGGTATTCTCCAACCTATGGTTCACATATAAAAACTAATTTCTTAGTGTCACTGAGGGTTTCAACTTTCGTCAGCCACCTCCTCAACACTTGTTGTTTCCTTCTATACAACAACTTATGGACATGCCATTTTACTCTTTTATTCATGGTCCACTCATACCTCCAATGTACCTAGGACTCTTGTTGCATCCTCAACGTTAACCTCTCCATTTCTGCTCTGATTTTACTAAGCTCCTTTTCCATCTCTGGTTTGGTTTTTTTCTGGAAACCTTCTCTTTGACCATGCTTATGGCATTCAGTAGCCATCTTCTTCCTTTAGCTACCCTCCTGGAAAGTCTGTTGGTTACCCTGCAACTGAGAGTGCCTCTAGCTTCTCCTACAACCCACCTGGTTTTCTATTGACTGTTGCACACTTTCATACAATCACTTCAAATATAATCAACACCCTGTCTCCTCCTTCACCTATTGTTTAGAGATGAACTTTATCTTATGATATCACTTGATGGTATCAAACTATCTCCTTTGTCTCCTCTCTCCTTTTCCTACTGTCTACAAGAAAAAATTTAGGTCCGATACCACTTGACGTAGACCCTCTATTCCTCCTGGGGCTACGCGACCTCCCAGTCTAGGATCGTTCAAATAACTGAGCCGAATTAGCTTCTCGGGACCCTACTAGCCCCCAAATTGATTTAACATAGGCCCCTTATCTCCTTAGGCACAGGCCCTATGTAACCCGTGGGCCCTTTTCCTAGTGCTCTTGGCAATTTTAAGCTAGCGGGCACTAGCTCCTTCCACTAGGCCCCTCTCCTCATATGACCACGAGCTATGAATTTTGGATAGCTCCCTTCATGAATTATAGCTTCGATGCTTTTGAACACACCTGACCACTTTTTCCCCGAATTCTGAATCGGCCTAATCACTTGGACTAGATATACGACCCACACTCCTTTTACAACCAATGACTGTGATCTAATTCACAACTTCGTTGTTTAGGAGTTCCGAACGTTTCAACACCCTTTTTCCCTAAATTATCTTTTACACAAAGCTATGGACCAAGCTCCACGTGCTCATCTCGATCTATGGTTGATATTTTCTTTTGATTCCACTTCGCAAAATGTTTAGTCAATGCCTCGCTTCTTTCCTTTTTCCCAAAGTTTCAATCCTCCAAAGTGACAGATATTTTTCCATGTGTCCTATCCAAATGGATGACTCAGATGGAGTTCGACGCTTTGGACTTTGGGATTTCTCGTGTCTTTAGTCCTCAATTCCTTTCAAGTGAATTTTCTCTGAAGTAATTATCCACGCTCCACATGTCCCTCTGTTCATCAATGACTCTTGTTGACTTCGGGAGTTCAGGACTTTTACTCTTCCGGGATTTTCTCTCCAATTTCCCCAAAGTGTCATATCATCGAAGTGATAGAGTTGATGCCATGTGTCCAAGAAACTGATAGCTAGGATTTGGATTTTTACCTTTGGAGCTTTAGACGACTTCTGGTCAACATTCCACTTCATCCTTTCTTTTCCCCCAAATTCCATGATATGGTGATGTGTGTCCTTCCCAGATCGATGGTCACGATGGACTTTGCTACTTTGGGCTTCGGGAGATTTGATCAGTCCACACAAAATTTTCATCGAATTTCTTTTCCTCCGAAGTATGCAGATCTCCTTCACGTACCCTTCTGGATCCAATGGTCCAGATCTACTTCGTCCTTCGTGACTTTGCGATGTTTTCTCTTTGCTCCATGCAAATATCCCGAACTCTCTAATCCATTGCCACATATCCTCCTCGATACCGACGACTTATATTCACTTCACAACTTCAAGCTTCAGAGTTTTGCACACTCCACTCTCGCTTTTCCCCAAAGTTCCTTTCTTTCGAAGCATGTGGATCTCCTCCACGTATCCCTTCCATATCCAACAGTATGGATTTCTTTGGCCTTCATGACTTTGACAAGTCCTTACACCTGTGCACTTTGAAAAAGGATTTAAAGCTTGTGCACATACCTGGATCCAATGGTTGTTGATCCTTCGTGCTCACATCCAATGGATAGGATATTTCCTCTTTCTCGGTGTGCTCCTCCTGGTGTATGGATGTAGAATTCAATGATCCAAATATTCTCTTTGTAGCTAATATGACGGTTGTTGTAGCTCCTCCTCCTGAGCTTCTTCGTTCTCCCAAATTTGAGAAAAATTTTAAGTGTTCAAAGGTTTTGGCCCTTGAACCTTCTCCTGTGAACACGACTGTTGGGTCTCAACTTATGCTTCTCCTCCTGAGCTTTGGGACATGAAACAAGTCTGTCAACACACACTTTGTGATATCCCTTCTAAGATTTTCCCAATGTAACTTGACCTCAACTCTGGCACACAATTATGCTTTTGCTGTGAAAACTTGCGCTACTTTTCTCGAGCCTTAAAGTTTCTCGGATATCTAAGGGACTTGGCCCTCTATTTCCTCCAAGGGAATTCTTGTGCCCTCCTGGCACTTAACGATCATCCTCCTGAGCTTATGAAGAGTTGAACCACTCCACTTCTGGTGAACTCCTTTCACCTGTCTGAATCTTAAAACACTCTCAACACCTTACGAAGTGTTGGCCTGGTGAACTCCTTGCATAGGTATTCTCCTAAATCCCAAACTCTTTCAGGTTCACTGATGCACTCCTTGATTCTTCTCAATTCACACCTTGTAGAGATTCTTCCCCCAGAGTGTTCAGCAACTCGGTTTCACATGAGCTCCAACTACTCAAACATCAGAGGTATCTATCCCTTTTTTCCTTGAAGGGATAGTTGTTCCCTCTTGGAAACTTCTTCTCAAAGCACTCCTTGCTGAGATTATAGAGTGTTCAGTAACTTTGTGGTGTCTCTACCTAATGTTGTTGCAAGAGTTGGTTTTAGGCTGTAATAGAGCCAAGCCTTAGCACATTTTAAATGAAATAAATTTTGTCACTCAGACTTGACTTGGGTTGCATGCAAGTAAATTCTGAGATAACCTCGAACCACTTTTGATTGGAGACTGCCCCTTCCAACTCGAGAGGGATCTCTAGAAAATATGTCACAACAAGATATTCAATAGGCTTAACAGTGGGCAGATCTGTGGGTAACAAAAATTTTTGGGTTTTTAGGGTTGATGGGTTGGACCGAAAAGTAGTCCATTGGGCATGGAGTCAAATGATCAAGCAAGTAATAAGAGTGTTTCGGCAATGGAAATCCATGGAGAAGAGGCAAGATAGAAGCTGATTACAAAGGGAAGGATTTATAAAAAGTATGGCAACAGAATAAAGAGAAAACATATCAAAATGCAAGGAGCACTTAGCAATGAGTGAATTCCAAGCATAAATCAGTGGAAAGAGATAGTTGGGACAGAGTATCTAGAAAGGATTAATTCTAAACCTTCATATCTTTGCAAGAAACAACCTATAACCTGTCCAACAACAAAGCATCGAACAAACAGATGAATTCCATTACAAACCCAGTTACAAATCGGGAAGAAAATGGAAATAAAACCAAGTGAAATGATGTGAAAACAAATCAATAAGACATTCTCTGCAAACAAAATCACAAGAATCTCTGATATAGATCGAAAATGCTCCACACTCTTTTATTAAATATCATGATAACAAGTGCTATAGACCAGGAGTACTACTCCTCTGCCCCTCTTTTACAAATATTCCTCATATATGTATTCAGGTCGAAATCCTCTCTAATCTAAAAGATAACTACAGTTACAACCAATTCTTGAAACTTTCTACCATAGAAAATGGGCCAAACTGCCAAAAAATAGGGTTGTATTTACGGATTTGTATCTCTTGAATAGTGACATATGTGTATAAACTAAAAGAGTTTTTTCTGCATCTATTTATTCTGAGAAAAAACCTCTTTCAGTTCCCTAAGATCCATTTTCATTTGCGTCATATCTGCATTTTACAAACATGTGTCAAAACAGGAAAATATGAGATCCGAAAATTAGGGCTTGGAGATGGATTCGATTCTCAAAAAATGTGACACCTGTAGGAAAAATGAGAGAGTATTTTGATATTATATGTGTTAGGCACAAAAACCTCCAACCGTTTCTCAAAATGATCCTCCAGTCGCTCAGAATAATCACTTGAAAATGATGACTCAACATAGTAAAAAATGCCACATTTCTTAAAATGAACCTCATCTTGTGAGGGACTTTTGACTTCCTTCACAAGATCCAAATGAAATTATGAAGAAACCATTGGAAATATTAGGATCTGTATATGCGATCGACTATTCGAAAACGAAAAATGGCCTCCCCAAGGTGAGAAAAATGGTTTGTTTTTTTTTTCCCAAGGCCATTTTTTGCATATGACTAGAGTCCTGATTTCGGGTTTTCGGGTTTCAGGGTTTTGGGTATCATGTTTTCAAGAGTTATGACATGCAAGGAATCTTGAATTGTAAAATTGCAATGGGATTAATTAGGCAATAATCATTTGTCTTAATCTCTTAATTAATCATGATTAGCAATTAATCTTCAACCTTTCATGGATTTAAGTGTCAGGACTTCAATAACACTTGACGCAAGAAATCTCGAATATTGAAATTGCAATGGGATTGATTAAAATTAAAAAAACTCTTATCTTTGTGATTAAGCATGATTAAAACATAGGCTTTAGGGGTTTCAGAAATCGCAGACTTGAAACTTAAAGCACGAAGGCAGCTCAAGTCGCGAAATCCCGATGAGACTTGTCAACATTAATCTTTCTTGATCTTTAATTAACCCAACTTATCCTTTAATACTTTAGGGAATTTGGGGATCGGGGTTGTATTTATTAGGATATCTACATCGACCAAATCTAGGATGACAAAAAACTCGGACTCGTGAGATTTTTCTCCATGTGGCTTAGTGCTCAGTGTATATGATTGTTCCACTGCCAATGCTTCCATTCATTCTCCTAAGTGACCGAAAGCCAAAATTTCAATATTTGTTACAATAGAGGCTCCATCTAGGGATGGTTCTTTCCTGCAAAGAACCAAGAATAGTAGACCACGTGCCTTCATCCATTCGGTGACCTGAAATCATCCTTATCAAACTCTGAACTATGTCACTTTACTTGCACCTTTCCGAAACAAAAAACCTCTTATGCATTCATTGGGCTATGGAGTCATAATGCTTTAAACAATACCATACTAGATTCCAAACTAAACCGAAAACATACTGAAAACCATTGTTGTACTCTAGTGCTCAAAGTCGAGCTTATTTATATACATCACCTACTCTAACTGATATCACTACTTTGTTCAAGTGTATGAAAACTTCCAATCCAACCAAGCGAGTATCCAACTAACAAACTTAATTATACTTCCATATTTGAGCAAAAGGATGACAGGAGAAGCTACAAATTTTAAAACATGCCCTAGGAGCATGTACTTATAGTTTTGAAATTCAGACTTCAAGAAGTTGGAAATAAAAAATTCAGTCCCCCATTTTGACTCCATATAAACTGCTACTGGATCGTAGAAGGGAAGAGATATACCAATTTCACAGTTAATCCATACTTCCTCTTGTTGGGCAAGCTGTCTGAAATGTTTTTGCACACTTTGTCCACTGCTGATTTTTTCTTCCACTGGTGCAAAAATGTCGCATTGAAACTTACTGGTTTGTCACTCAATGGTTGCTAAACATGGAGGAGAGATCAATTGTTTCAATAACCCCTCCTTATGTCCTTCACCTGTTGTCCAAAGATCTTCTTGGTAGCTGTCATACATAGGCTGATCTCTTTCATGATGTTGTTGATTGCTTTCCCGTTGAACCAAATTTTCTTGTTTCTTATCATCTTCAGAAACACTTTCACCACATTCATCAAACAAAGGAGGACTGTTGTAAATTTTTGTGTGTGATGAAAAATAAATTTTCTCTTCTTGTTCTTCTAGATATTCATCATAAACAGGTTCATCAGATAACTCAGGAGTGTCATCAGTCAGACAAATGATAGTAATATCAATCATGAAGCTATCTATCTCAGATCCACACTCCTCCAAATCATAGTCTAAAGTATCTTTGAACAACAAAGATTCTTCAAGGTTATTAAACATGACAACCTTATCTTCTTCATGAAACAAAACAGTGTCTACAAGATGATCCTCTGGCCAGAAATTATCATCATAAATTGGTTTACTAACTTCCTCTAAAGTTCCATGGCTGTCATGATTTAAACTTAGATTTTCATTTTCAGTAATAGAAGAAGTTTCACTCACATGTTAAGGACTATGTGAATGCTACATATCTATGTAAGTAGGGGTTGCAACATGATTTTTCAAGAGCAGATCTATCTCTTCTTTTGTTAAAGGAGGAGGTGGTCTATGCAATTTTTGGATCAAGAAACTATTGTTTTCTTTCTCTTCTGCATGTTGACCATGTTGCTGAATATCTTCTTCTTGAATGTGATCACAAGATCTATCATATCCTACTTTTTTATCAGCCAACTCTTCTTCATACTGATTATCTTCATCGACTTCAGAAATTTATGATATTCCTTCCTTCTCTTCAAGAATATGTGTTTGATCTGTTTGTCTTATAAATTCTATATTACAACAATCTTCAAAAAGAATTTCAGCTGAATAGATTCTTTTACAATGCTGATGAAAATGTATGTGAAAATATTTCAATGAAGGAATACTGGAATGAGGTAAAGATTTATACCAGAGTCTAGCAACTCTTTCCAATGAAAACATAAAAAGTTTCATGAGGACATCTTCATGATGTATATTTAATTCATCTATGAGCTTGTGGAATTCAAACAAGTGTTGGGTGGGATTGTCATCCACATATTATCCAAATTTAGGAAGGACATCTTCCCAAACTTTAATGTCTGGAAAAGTGTTTGGAAAACCATAAACATTTGCAAAGTCCAGAGGAGAAAACCTTGTAGCAATCTGAGTGGCGAATGAATATGACATTTTGAGACCAGTGGAGTTGACAGTGAATCATGTAGAGTCTTCAAACCAAGGAGTCTCCAAGTGAATGATCACAGCCAATTGAATGCCTATCCCTTGTTCACCATCAAGAAATAGATCTGAACTTTTTGTCGTATCCTAGGGAAGATAAATTGTTTCCTCCGTCCCCGACAACGGCGCCAGAAAATGTTGTCGCAAGAGTTGGTTCTAGGTTGTAATAGAGTCAAGACTTAGCACATTTTAAATGAAATAAATTTTGTCACTCGGACTTGACTTGGGTTGCATGCAATTAAATTCTGAGATAACCTCGAACCACTTTTGATTGGAGACTGCCCCTTCCAACCTGAGAGGGATCTCTCGAAAATATGTCACAATAGGATATTCAATAGGCTTAACAATGGGCAGATATACAAGTAACAATTTTTTTTGGGTTGATGGGTTGATGGGTTGGACCGTAAAGTAGTCCATTGGGCATGGATTCAAATGATCAAGCAAGTAATAAGAGTGTTTCGTCAATGGAAACCCATGGAGCAGAGGTGAGATAGAAGCTGATTACAGAGGGAAGGATTTATAAAAGGTATGGCAGCATAATAAAGAGAAAACATATCAAAATGCAAGGAGCACTTACTAGTGAGTGAATTCCAAGCATAAATCAGTGGAAAGAGATAGTTGGGACAGAGCATCTAGAAAGGATGAATTATGAACCTTCATATCTCTACAAGAAACAACCTATAACCTGTCCAACAACAGAGCATCTAACAAACAGATGAATTCCATTACAAACACAGTTACAAATTGGGAAGAAAATGGAAATAAAACCAAGTGAAATGATGTGAAAACAAAGCAATAAGACATTCTCTGCAAACAAAATCACAAGAATCTCTGATATAG
>ML778661.1:203323-214377 GCA_009831015.1 Picea engelmannii | reverse complement strand
AACAAACAGATGAATTCCATTACAAACACAGTTACAAATTGGGAAGAAAATGGAAATAAAACCAAGTGAAATGATGTGAAAACAAAGCAATAAGACATTCTCTGCAAACAAAATCACAAGAATCTCTGATATAGATTGAAAATGCTCTGCACTTTTTTATTAAACATGATAACAAGTGCTACATCCCAGGAGTACTACTCCTTTTCCCCTCTTTTACAAATATTCCTCATATACGTATTGAGGTTGAAATCCTCTCTAATCTAAAAGATAACAACAGTTACAACCAATTCTTGAAACTTTCTGCCATAGAAAATGGGTCAAACTGTTAAAAACTAGGGTTGCGGTTACGACTTTGTATCTTTCTAATAGAGACATATGTGTATAAACTGAAAGAGGATTTTTTGAATATGTTTACTTTGAGAAAAAACCTCTCTCAGTTCCCTGAGATCCATTTTCATTTTCCTCATATCTGCATTTTACAAACATGTGTCAAAACAGGAAAATATGAGATCTGCAAATTAGGGCTCGGAGATGTATTTGATTCTCCAAATCTATGACACCTATAGTAAAACTGAGAGATTCTTTTGAAAACGAACCTCATCTTTTGGGAGACTTTTGACTGCCTTCACAAGATCCAAATGGAATTATGAAGAAACCACTGGAAATATTAGGATCTATAGATGTCGATCGACTATTCAAATGTGGAAAATGGCCTCCCCAAGGCTGAGAAAAATGTTTTTTTTTTTTTTCCCAAGGTCGTTTTTTGCATATGATTGGAGTCCCGATTTTGGGTTTTTAGGTTTTTGGGTTTTGGGGTTTTGGGGTTTTGGGTATCATGTCTTCAATATTTATGACATGCAAGGAATCTCGAATCGCGAAATCACGATGGGATTAATTAGGCGATAATCATTTGTCTTAATCTCTTAATTAATCATGATTAGCAATTAATCTTCAACCTTTCATGGATTTAAGGGTCGGGACTTCGATAACACTTGACGCAAGAAATCCTGAATCATGAAATAGCGATGGGATTGATTAAAAGTTAAAACACTCTTAGATTTTTGATTAAGCACGATTAAAACATAGGCTTTTGGGGTTTCGAAAATCACAAACTTGAAACTTAAAGCACGAAGGCAGCTTGAGTCGCGAAATCCTGATGAGACTTGTCAACATTAATATTTCTTATTCTTTAATTAACCCAGCTTATACTTTAATACTTTAGCAAATTCGGGGATCCGGGTTGTAGTTATTAGGATATCTGCGTCGGCCAAATCCCCGATGGCAAAAAACCCAAACTATTTGAGGGAGCCACTTGACTTAGAGGGAGTCGAAACTATTTGAGAAAGAGGATGAATAGAACCATCATTAGGGAAGCCAAAGCAATAACACATGATTATAATCCTTCTATAATTCTATGGGCATAAATCATGCATGGCACAGTATATGTTTAGAACAAGATTCTTCACCATACTTTGAAAAAGGTAACTCTCAAAGAATTCTTCACTAGAATGAAGCCTGAGATTGAACACTTCAGGTTATTTGGGTGCCTAGTGTATTTTCATGTACCAAAGAGAAGAAGTTCAAGCTAGATCCTTTAGAAAAAAAGGATACAATGAATATTCAAAGACATCCCAGATTGACATCCCTGGTCAGAGAAAAGATTGATACAAGTAGATATGTTGTCCTTGAAGAAGAGATAGTCTTTCAAAGATCCAGAGAATTTCAGATAGAGATTAACAGTAAGACAATACCTTCTCCCCCTTTATCAATTCAGAGAGAGACATACATTATTCTAGTTGATCCAGTTTCTCCAGTTGATATGTTCAAGAGATATTGCAGTAGGGCATGAAAGGCCTACCTAGACTCACTCTGCAATAGGCAGAGAAACATACAAGCCTCTCAAGGCACAACTCGAGAAAGAAAAATATATTTTTGAGCTATCCTTCATTCATGAGATACTTCATTAATGTTGAGCCTCCTTGTCTTAGAGAAGAAACAGGAAAATGGGTATGGAAATATTCCATAACAAAATAACACCAGTATATATTTAAAAAAATGATGTATAAGATATTATTCATGGACCAGAAGGGAATTCTATGGTAACCTCCAAATGGATCTATAAGATCAAGCATGCAATTGATGGAAGTGTCTAGAAATACAAAATGAAATCTATAGCCAAAGGTTTCTCACAAACAAAGGGAGTTGTCTATGATGAGACACTTGATCCAATAAACATGATACGCTTCCATCCGTACTACCATCCATGATTTGGAAACTATATCAGATAGATAGATTCTTGATGAATTTTGGATTTCATCAAGAGTGATGCTGACCCAACCCGATATTATTACAGTGTTGGTGACAAAAGCCTAATTTTGATGACTTATTCAGAAAGCCTTGTTGTTGGATACAAGTAATCCTTGACTTCTGAATTCGAGATGAAGAATCTGAGTATGATTCACTAGTTCTTGGGACAAGAAGTATGACAGAGGACCGATAAGATTTTCCTATGTCAAGGAAATATACAGTAAAAATATTAAAGAAGTTCAGTATGAAAAGAATGCAAAATCCATCATGATGGATTTAAATAAAAATATTAATGATGATTCAGATGAGATTGATCCACAACTGATTGGATCACTGATGTATCTGGTTAACACTAGACTTGATTCATGCCATGTAGTGAGTATGCCTAGTCATTTCATGAGTCAATCGAGACAAACTCACTAGACAACAACAAAACATATATTGATATATATACGAGGGACAGTTGGATATGGACTAAGATATGCCTCCAATGTAAACTTGAGTTTGTAGGATATGATGATTCAAATTGAGCAGAAAGTACATTGTATCAGAAGAGAACATCTGGTTGATGTTCTACCATGAATTTTTCCATGGTTTACTGATATAATAGGAAACAAAACTTTGTGGCCTTGAGTACCATAGAGGAAAAGTATATAGCATCGAGTATGCGAAGCAATGTGGCTTCACAAAATTATGATAGATTTACTTGACCATGAGATGGATCCTATGATGATAACCAAGAGACATGTGTAAATCTCCTTAAGAACCCAATATTTTCTGATGGGTCGAAACACGATGAGATTAAATATCCTTATATCAGAGATATGATGCAGAGGAAAATCATACACATGCAGTACCTTCCTACACATGAGCAGATTGCAAATATATTCACCAAATTAACTTTGTGAAGAATGGCTCCCTAGTTGAGAGGGAGTGTTGATGACTCCAGCCAAGACAAAAAAATCAAAATACATTTGTGTGAGACTTGGCATGATAAGGAATTCCTCCCTAGCTGAGAGGAATTTTTTATTATTGTAGTTATGTGAGACGTTCTCCAGCTTACAAACCTGTGAGATGCATATCATTGCAACTACGTGAGTCTTTCTCTCATCATACAAACCTAAGAGAAGGCCCCTAAGAAGGGTAGGTGGTTCCTTCCTGAGATAGAGCTAGGAACATAGAGATGACCTCCTCCATTTAGAGAGTTGAGAAGAAATCTAGATGATTATCTAGTGGGAAAGGCGATATGTTGAGTTAGACGTGTTTGTGGCTGAGAACAAGGTGAACGTGTGAAATCCCAAAGTGTTGGGTGCATCATCATGTGAACTAGAATGAGGATAATGTATTAGCTTCCTCTTAGAAGTAGAGTTAACGAGAAGACTCCAGATTATTCTCCTATGTGAGGCAGTGGGAAAGAAGATCTATAGAGTGGACGTGTTTGTGGACGAGGACAAGTGAACGTGTGAAGATCTGGTTCTTTTGTGTAATGCAGTGAACTAGAGATATGACATCCCTATGGATGTGCCCCTAGTGCATGAGCACTATTGGGTGTATCAGATCCTTTTTTATATATTGTTCAAGAGTCGGACCTACCTGTAACCCTAATTGTTATGTAAAGGGTTCAGGTTGACCCCACCTTAATGTGAATAATAATAAATGTAAAAGATAATTAATCTGGTTAATATTAACTATAATATAATAATAATTATAATGTGACTTATAGAGGTCGACCCTGTTGAGCCAATAAACACTTTTGTTGACAGGTTTAGGTTAGTATAAGCAAAGGTAAAATACCCATTGTGGAAACATATCTTTCATGTGAGTTTGGAAATTTCAGCAAGTACATTTACTTGGGAAAAGTGTGCACCTCTCTTGGGTGCTAGTCTTATAGGGTTTGAGCACCCTCTTTTGTGCTAGGTATTTCTTGGTGGTGAAGGTATTTCTCTTGAAGAATATAGCAAAGGATTTGGTTGGGTATTCTTTCCTTGTTGAGAAGGGTTTCCCGGGATACTTCTTGTGTTCTTGTGCATGGTGTTTCTTCTTGTGATCCTTGTTGCTGCAACATTATTATTTATGGTTAAGTGAAATGCTAAAATTGGAATGAACTTCATGCTTAACCTAGATTATGAAAAATCAACAATACAATACCTGTACAAAGGCATGAATTGACTCTGATCAAGCCTTACAACATTTAATTGCATTAAATATTACATTTAAAATTTAAAAATGGGAGGTTTTTGCCTCTCCCTTCCTTGAATGCGCTTAATGTGCTAAATAGTTGGAGCGCTGCTGAGGTGGAGCGATGCTCCCGCATTAGTTTCCCTTTCCTTTCCATGCCATGGTATAGTATACTATGGTATGGTATGATACGGTATCCTTGGCATGGTATGGTATGGTATGCCTTTCCTTTCCATTTCCATGCCTTGCAATTAAACCCTAGGAATACACCTTGACACCTTTTATTACATTTATGCCATAATTTTCAGCCCTTAGGGTTGTCGTGTCTTAAATTTTTTATGGCTATCATGTGTCATAATTTAATTTTAGCATTCATTTTTTATCTAAACCCTAGTTTAATCTTTCATTTATATCCCCATTTCATTTAATGACTACTTCGTTTAAGTGTTGTTATAGTTTTCCTTATATTTTCTTGCCTAGGATTTCCTTGCCATGCCATTCCATGCCATGCCTTTCCTTTGCATTCCCTGCCATGCCATGCCTTGCATTACCTTTCCTTTCCATGCCATAACTTTACATGCCATTCCTTTTCATGCCATTCATTTCCTTGGCTTTCCATGCCATGCCATGCCTTGCCTTTCCTTTCCTTTCCTTTCCTTGCCATGCCATGCCATGCAATGCCTTGCCTTTGAATACCTTTCCATGTCATGCCTTGCATTGCCTTTCCTTTACATGCCATGAATTTCCTTTCCTTACCATTTCATGCCATGGAATTACATGCATTGCATTGTCTTTCCTTTCCTTTCCATGCCATTCCATGTGTTTCATTTTCTTCCCTTCCCTTGCCATGCCATGCCTTGCATTGTCTTGTCTTTCCTTTCCATGTCATGACATGCCATGCCTTGCCTTTGCATGCCATGCCATGCCATTCCTTTTCATTCCTTTGCATGCCTTTCCATGTCATTTCATTCCATGTCTTTCCTTACCATGCCACACCATGCATGACTTGTTTTACCTTGCATGACTTTCCATATATTTCCTTTCCATGCCATGTATTTCCTTGCCTTGCCATGGTATGGTATAGTATGGTATGGTATGGTATGGTATGGTATGACTTGCCTTGGTATGGTATGGTATGCCTTGCCATGTCATGCCTTGCCTTACCTTGCCATGGTATGGTATGGTATGTCTTTCCTTGCCTTGCCAAGCCATGGTATGGTATGGTATGGTATGGTATCCTTGGCATGGTACGGTGAGGTAGGGTATGGTATGCCTTTCCTTGGCATGCGATAGTATGGTATGGTATGGTATGGTATGATATGGTATCCTTGACATGGTATGGTATGGCACCTTTTATTACATTTCTATCATAATTTTCAGCCCTTTAGGGATGTCATGTCTTGAATATTGTAGGGATGTCATGTGTCATCTTGCATTTCAACATGCATTTGTTATCTAAAACATAGTTTAAGCTTTCATTTTTGGCCCCTTTTCATTTAATTATTACTTGTTTTAAGGGTTGTTATATTTTTCCTTGTATTGCCTTTCCTTGGCTTCCCTTTCCATGCCATGCCTTGCCTTTGCATGCCTTTCCATGCCATGCCTTCCATTACCTTGCCTTTCCATGTCATGGCTTGTCATGCCATTTCCTTGCATTTCCATGCCTTTCCTTTCCATGCCATTATTTTCCATGCCATGCCATGCCTTTCCATTCCATTCCTTTCCATATCATGCCTTTCCATACCATGCCTTGCCATACCATGCCATGCCTTCACTTTCCATGCCATGCCATGCCATGCCATGCCATCCCATGCTTTACCATGTCCTGCCTTGCATTTCCATGCCATTCCTTTCCATGCCATGCCTTGCCATACCATGCCATGCCATGCCTTGATTAAATGAACAATTTTAATACATAAATGAACATTTTTAATACATAAATAATACTTGTACTAAATGAAAAAATTTAATACGTAAAAATTAGAATCAAAGGATTCATTAAGCATGTAATTCTACAACTTGTAGTCACATGGGCCTTAGCCAAACAGAATTGTGGGAGCTTAATTTTTTTTTTTATTCTGCTTGGTTTTTATTTTATGCCCCCAAACCAAATTGGCCACTTGTCCCTAAATGGTTTATGGAGGCGAGTTTGAACTTGTGATGAAATTCAAAGTGGGAATTGAATGGATGATCCATCAGTTGCATTGGATTTGAAGAACTGGTTTTCAATTAGTGGGGCCCCTCCGGTGTCATTTGTCCACCATAAAACCATTTGTTAGAGTATCTATGACACTAGGGTTTTTCTCAATGAGGCATAGTACAATTTCTAAAGAGGAGGTCAATTTTCAAGAACATTCTATTGGGATTTTTTGGATAGTGTAGTCACATGGGACTTGGTCAAATGAACTTCCAAGAGATTATAAAACTCCGTTATGTCACTCGGTTTGGATTTTATTCCCCCAGACCAAATTGGCCACATGTCCCTAAATGGATTGAGGAGACGATTTGCAACTCACGATAAAAATTAAAATTGGTCTCTGATGTATGAACCGTTAGTTGCATCAGATCTAGAAAAATGGGTTTGAACTAGTGGGGCCCCTCCGCGGTCATTCCATCCACTGGAAAAATATTTGTTGGAGTATCTCTAAAACTAGGGTTTTTCTCAATGAGGAATAGTGCAATTTCTAAAGAAGAGGTTTCTTTTCAAGAACATTGTGTTGGGAATTTGTGGGTAGTGTAGTCACATGGGCCTTGTCCAAATAGAATTGTGGGAGCTTACAAAACTCCGTTATGTCACTTGGTTTGGATTTTATGCCCCCATACCAAATTGGCCACATGTCCCTAAATGACTTGAGGAGGCGAGTTGAAAATGGTGATAAAATTCAAACCGAGTCTCGTATGGAAGAATCATCAGTTGCATTGGATCGAGAGCACTAGGTTTTAGCTAGTGGGGCCCCTCTGCTATCATTTTGTGCACCATAAAATCATGTTTTGGAGTATCTCTAGCACCAATGTTTTTCTCAATGAGGCATAGTGCAATTTATGAAGAGGAGATTGTTTTTCAAGGACAATGTGTTGGGAATTTTTGGGTAGTGTATTCATGTTGTCCTTGGCTAATCATACTTTCAAGAACTTATATAACTTCATTATTCCGCTCGGTTTGCATTTTATGCCCCCGGACCAAATTGGCTACATGTCCATAAATGGTATGGGAAGGCATGAAAAGGAAAGGCAAGGAGAGGCATGTGAAGGAATGGAAAGGAAAGGCATGGGAAGGCATGGGAAGGCATGGAAAGGTAAGGCAAGGAAAGGCATGGCATGGGAAGGCATGGAAAGGAAAGGTAAGGGATGAAAAGGCATGGGAAGGCATGGCAAGGAAAGGCATGGGAAGGCATGACAAGGCAATTCATGAGAAGGAATGGGAAGGAAAGGAATGGGAAGGATAGGAAAGGAAATGAAAGGCAAGGCATGGCATGGCACAAAAATGTAAGGAAAGGAAAGGAAAGGCATGTAAAATCATGGAAAGGAAAGGAAAGGCAAGGTGAGGCATGCAATGGCATGGTAAGGAAAGGAAAGGCAAGGCATGGGAAGGAAAAGAAAGACATGGGAAGGCATGGAAAGTAAATTCATGGGAAGGAATGGCATGGAAATTCATGGGAAGGCATGGCAAGGAAAGGCAAGGCATGGGAAGGCAAGCAAGGCAAGGCAAGGCAAGGCATGGTAAGGAAAGGCAAGGCATGTGAAGGCATGCCAAGGAAAGGCATGGCAAGGCAAGGCATGTCATGGAAAGTGATGAAAGATGAAGGCAAGTGGAGGCAAGGCAAGGAAAGGTAAGGAATGACATGGGAAGGCATGTGAAGGCAAGGCATGGGAATGAAAGGCAAGGCAATGAATGGAAAGGTAAGCCAAGGCATGGGAAGGCAAGAAAAGGTGGGGCATTGCATGTGAAGACATGAAAAGGAAAGTAAAGGAATGGGAAGGCATGGAAATGAAACGCATGGGAAGGCATGACAAGGAAAGGCATGGGAAGGCATGGAAAGGTAGGGAAAGGAATGGGAAGGCAAGGAAAGGTAGGGTAAGGAAATGCATGGCATGGAATGGAAGGGTAAGGCAAGGTAAGGAAAATCAAGGCATGGAAAGACATGCAAAGGAAAGGAAAGGAATGGAAAGGAAAGGCAAGGAATGGCAAGGCAAGGCATATGAAGGCATGGCATGGAAAAGCAAGGAAAGTAATGTCATGGGAAAGCATGGGAAGGAAAGGAAATTGAAGGCATTGCAAGTCAAGGCAAGTCATGAAAAGGCAAGGCATGACATGGCAAGTTAAGGAAAGTGAAGGCAAGTGAAGGCAAGGAAAGGCAAGGAAAGGAAAGGCAAGGTTTGGGAAGGAAATGAAAGGGGAGGGAAGGCATGGAAAAGAAAGGAAAGGAAAGTGAATTCATGGCATGGCAAGGCAAGGCATGGCATGGCAGGGCATGCAAAGGAAAGGAAAGACAAGGACAAATATAACAACCCTTAAAACAAGTAATCATTAAATGAAAGGGGGCCAAAAATGAAGCTTAAACTATGGTTTAGATAATAAATGCATTCTTAAATCCATGATGACACATGACAACCCTACAATATTCAAGACATGATAACCTTAAAGGGCGGAAAATTATGACATAAATGTAATAAAATGTGTCAAGGTGTATTCCTAGGGTTTAATTGCGAGGCATGACAATGCTTAATTTTTTGTTATTCTTGTTTCATTGCAATGTTTCTTTTTTTTGTAATTTTTGTAATTTTTTTTATTCTTTGTTTTTTTTCTTGTTTTGTTATTTTTTTGCATGGAATGGGAAGGCATGGAAAGGTAGGGCATGGGAAGGTAGGGAATGGGAAGGAAAGGAAATGAAAAGGAAAGGCAAGGCAAGGCATGTCAAGGAAAGGCATGGGAAGGCAAGGAAAGGCAAGGAAAGGCATGGAAAGGAAAGGCAAGGCAAGGAAATGCAAGGCCTGGCATGGCATGGTAAGGCAAGGAAAGGCATGGCATGGAAATTGAAGGAAAGTGAAGGAAAGGTAGGGCATGACATGGTAAGGCAAGGAAATGCATGGTAAGTCAAGGCAAGGCATGGAAAGGAAAGTGAAGGAAAGTGAATGCAAGGCAAGTGAAGGAATAGAAAGGAAATTCATGGCATGGAAAATGAAGGAAAGGAAAGGCAAGGTGTGTCATGGAAAAGTATATTTTAACAACAGTCAAAATAGTTTAGATACCAAAATATTTTTAGGCAAGGTATATTTTAACAACATTCCAAATATTTTAACAACAGTCAAAATGAAGCCAAAATTATTCATTTTACATACCTATGTTCATTCAAGTAGACCATCGAGATCACTTATAATACTAACAGTATCTATTAACTTCTCGCGCTCAGAGTAAGGCAAGAAGTATCGTACCTTTGATGAGTTCTTTCTTGATATTGTTTGTAGTTTGAGGTTTGTACCAAGAACCAAGTTTGTAAAGTGGTATATGACTTGACCTGGTTTATAATATTGAAATACATAACCACCTTTATTTATTGTTCTTTCATCCGGTGTCAAATATCCTCCTTTAATAACCATCGATCCAATCAGAAATTCAATGCCTTCGAAGTTTGTTACTAATCACATGAGGGTCTTCTTTCCCTCTAAGCATCGTTCCAGGAAATAATCAGTTCCCCATTCATTATCTCTTAGGGAAACCACTACGTGTATTTTCCCTACAAAAAATGGAGTGCCAAAATGTGAGTCCACTAAATGACCAAAGCATAAAACATTAATTCTAGTTATTCAAAATTTAATAGAAGGAATCAATGAACCTGGCAGTATGATATCTGAGACATGATCATAATCTGTTGAAATACTTGATTGGTCCTCCTCCAACTGAAACATTCCATAGTTATACATTGACCAATGGGGAGTGATACACGATCCCATCTATCATCCCATTCTATCGATTCACAATCATCCCATTCATTATGTAACACCCTCTTTCACTCATCTACCCAGGGTTACTATAACACTACTTGGTAGATAACCCACAATAACTGTAGCACACCTTGGCTACCGTGTAGGTGTTACTACGTGGAATAATACATTCTCATTCATAATTAATCGCATGCATTTAAGCAAAGAAATACATTCAGCTCAGAGTAAGCATAAGAATCATTTTTAACATAAATAATCCATGGAAAATACATTAATCCAAATGCACAGAAGAATGCATGATCATTATAATACACAGAGATACAAAACATATTTAAAGCATCATCTGGTACGTATCTGTAAAATAGTGGTAGATTCCACCAACCAAGTGCAGGCCTTTCATGAACCTCCCAGCCTTAGACCCCACTGCTCATTAGCTCAGCAGTGGATCACCCCCGAGATGGGACTAAGCTCCACCCTGTTGACGGGCGAAACTGACCGTCCGTCAACTGGGAGAGTGGAACCGGTCCGGGGTTGTCTAAATAACCCAAGCCATTTGGTATGGACCACCCTGATGAGTTTAACGGCTCCGTTGGCCGCTCTAAGGTCTCGCAAGGAAACCGAAGAGA
>ML778661.1:164783-178111 GCA_009831015.1 Picea engelmannii | reverse complement strand
CATGATATATACATAATATATGATAGTGGGGTTTTTAGATTTATGCTTTCCTTGTAAAACATATGTGTTATGTGTGATTGATCTTTCTTCTTGATATTGCAATTGGAGATCGTGTTTTAAATTCCATAAGAATATTTGTAGAAGCGATTATGTATTTAACAATGGCATATAATTGTTAGATCAGGAGAATCCAGGCAATACATAATTTGTACTAAAATTTCTACAAGGACCTCCAGGAATCATAAGCAATGCTCAAGCCCAGGTTCCCATCGATTTTGACCATTTAAGGTCTCAAGGCTGACGATTATTCTAAGGAACAAGGAGGTGTCTACATCCCACCCGACACATGAAAAATCACACCTACTAAGCTAAAGACAACATCAATCAATCCAACACAAAAACTTCGACGACCGGTAACTAGAACCTTCCCCGCGAGCGGGTGACAATCACATTAACATTATAAACTAGAACAATGCTACTCACAAAAAAAAATTCATCCACATAGAGGCGCAAAACCCTAATCCAGGCTTCATGTGTGCTTGTCGATCAACGCGCACAATGATCCATTCATAAGGTATCATGTCGCCACCCTGCGACCAAGGTGCTAGGGACCCACATGAAATCAAATGATTCCAAACCTTCTACCAAACATAAAATATATCATGCCTAATATCCATCGGAACTAACATACCTTGTTACTGAAGATGGTGTTTTAAAGCTATAAATAAAAAGAAAGTGTTAAAGGTGAAGAACTAGTAGTTTCTAAAATCATAGTCTAACTTCTATAAGCTTTCCTTATTTCATTAAAAATTTTCACATTAAAACAATGTCTTAGTAAATTCTTAAACATATTCAAAACTGATATCGAATCGAAGATTTCTAGATAAGGTGAGGAAAAGAACTATGATCAAAACCTAAATTATTGTAAGGTGAAGGATAAGGTTCTAAATTATCAAGGGAAAAGGGGATGTGTTAAAAAGAAGACATTTATAGTTTGCAAAACTACATCCCAACTTTTATAACCCCTTTTCAATAGAAAATGTTGTATTAGACAAACAATATTATAAACATTGAGGATCTATCACCTTTATCATTAGGAAAAACTAGTTTTAGATAAATACGAATAAACAAGTACATCGCCAAATGCAGATTTTCTTTAAAAATCATTAACCACATTATGCAAGAAAACAATTGGTGTTATCATCCTAAATAAAGTATTATAATTACTTTTTATTTAAAAAGTGCTCATAAACATATTACTGAACCAATTCCAGTTTTGAAGAATCAAGTTAAGGAATAGAACACTAAATTCAAAAGGTAAAAGTGAATAAATCGAGATAGGGAATAGAAAACAATTATTAAGGTAAATTTTGAAGAAATCGAGATACAATAAGTTACATGGAACTAAAATCAATCTGCGTACTTGGAGACATAAATGTAGGCATAACGCCAAATCTAACTGAAATAAATTGTACATTAAGGAAGTGGCCTGAGTAAGGTGAGTGTGGTTGGGAGACATATGAGTAACATGGAGAAGTGTGCCTTTATTAACTTATACATTCCAACTAGGAAAAATTCCACTACTGGTAATCATTGAGATTAAACTCAGCTATACTATATTTCCATTTATCACTATCATACACATTGGCTGGCATCTGTGCTAAACAATCTAACTATAAAAAAAAAATGGTTTAACAAGATATTCACACGATCTGTTAGTTGTTGTAAAAGAGTAAATTTATAAAAACAATTCCTAAATTAAAGGGATTACCACAATACAGAAACCCTGTCACAACTGGTCATTGTAATTATGCCAGAGAAAAAAATTTCCTAAAATGCAGAAACTCTGTCAGCACGGATCACTAAAAAAATAATTCTCTATGATGTTGTTGGGATCCCTAACTTGTTATAATACAAATATCCTTGTAAAATAAGAAGATATTAAAATATGGGCATAGATAATCCCAAGAATCTCAAAATAAAAGCAGGATCATTAAGGATAAAACATAGAGGTGGTTAAGAGTAAAATGCAGAGATAAATTTGCCCAAGAGGAAGAAGGGAGACACAGGGCATCTTGATTACTAAAACACAAAGGAACTCAGGTAAAACACAATTTTTTTTGGTTTGGTCATCATGCACTTCTCCTTAAGTCATCCACGACGTGCCACCACTCACCACAGTCACAGAGGAGCAATAGGAATGCATATACACAAGATTCGATTGGAGTATAACTCGTGGCTTGTGAATCAAGATGTGCATCATCCATACCCAAGTCTAAATGGATCTGTGCTATTGTACATATCCAGTGTACCCATCACCGAGTTGAGATTCAAGGCAACATTATGCTCACACACTAATGGACATACATACAGATAAACGAGACATATACATAACCACTTGAGCATCAAGCACCAAGGATGGAGATCTCGTGGGATACATAAATTCACTACATGTCAAGCACACAGAGTCACTGGCTACAAACAATGGATTTGCTAGGAAAATTAAAAATGAATTTGCAGAGAGTAAATAAAACATTAATCTCAGAGAAATAAAACCTTTGGTGAACTGAAGAGACATCCCCAAATCATTGTGTGGAAGCATGAGTTTGCAGAGAATAAATCACAATAATCGTAGAGGCTAAGGAGGGAATAAATGCCTAGGAGAGAATTCCTTGTTGGGCAGAGAAATAATCCTACAGTTATTATCCATTCACAAAAAAGCAGGGAATTTGAATCTAAATATTTAACGCCAGAGTTAAAGACAATCGATTCGGCTACTGGCCAACTGCTCGGGAACGAATTAATAACTTAAAGGATAAAGGAAAAAAAGATAAAAACACAATTTTTCTTGTATTTAAAACAATAAAAAAAAACTGCAGAGAATTCATTTACATTCAAAGTTTGGGTTCGCCATTGGAAATCAAATCAAGTTCAGTGAGCATAAGGTTGGGATAACTTTGAATTCTTTGATCATAAAATGTTGGTCTCTTCAAGACAAATTCGTTGAAATAAAAAAGAAATCTCTGGATAGTATTACGCTAAATAAAACATAAACCTTAACACAATCGAAGTACCTTAACTGAAGGCCTAGGAACATAATTTAACTACCCTTCAACCAAATTTCACAAGCGTAAATTGCCAAGACAAAAACATTAACTAAATTTTTAACATAGTGACACACGTGTGATTTCAACATTAGAGAGATGCATATACATGGAATTTAACTACCATTCAATACAAATATACACAGGTGTACCGTAGCCAAATGCGAATGCTCTGATTTCATTGTCCCATGTGTGCTCCGTCTAGCTCCCGCTTGCCAACCAATGTGACCTCACTAGTACCTTCCAATGAATGATAGAGATACTCTTCTTCCCCCTAAGCCCCCCAAGCCACAAATGGGCCACACACACAATACCAGAGAATGCTAGCTCCCATCTCACCTCTCAAGGTCGAGCTACCACTCGTTACTCGAGCTGGGTATCCAACTCCCACAAAAGAAACTTAGTCAAGATAAAATTTGGCAGTGTAACATTATGCAAGCCAGATGTGATCCATACTCCTCCTCCACCATCTTTTTTATAGAGTTTATTAGTCATTAGTTTCCCAAACCCTCATTAGATTCCTTTTTCATTTATTTAATTAGGAAAAACCTCCCCTGTACACATGTTGCTCGATCCCCTAGTTGCACCAAAAAATCAATTTATTAATTAATTAAAATTTTCTATTTCCCTCACCCACCTAAAAGTGTTTCTAAAAACGCTCCTCTGTGTCCCATTATTCCCTTACAATTCTTAAATGACTTATGCCTTACTTAATTCCTAGTTGAGTTCATAAATAGAAAGTTCCAAAGGCTAGATTCATTACTAAGTTAGACATTCCCCTTTTTCCTTAGGTATCCCCTTTTATTTAAGTTTCCCCTTTCCTTAGGTTTCCCCCTTTTCTTTAAGTTTCCCTTTTTCTTAAAGTTTCCCCTTTTTATAACTAAGTTCATAATTAACAGGTTTAGACAAAAACAACCAAATACCTTTATTAATTAGACCTTGAATTTTCTTCACCCCGTTCCTGTTATATGTCTAATTAGTTTATTTTTTATTTTTTATTTTTATTTTTAATGTTCTAAAGTTCTACCCAGACCTGGGTCTTCAATTCACTAGGCTTGGCGATAGTTCTTAAGGGGGAAATTAGTTATTAAATTTACTTATCACGTCATTCATTTTAAGGTTGACCAGGTCCTAAGGAGGCATAGTTTTTTAGGCACTAGGTTTATTAAATTACGAGTTAAAATCACGACGTGCACTTCAGGATGAACTACGTGCTCCAAGGGTGCCACTCGCCTCTTTCTGTTTTCTTTGCACAACGTTCCCTTCAAGATGCATTATGTGCTCCAAGGGTGCCACTCGCCTCTGGACTGAATTTGATAGACGTCAAACCCCTGGAGTCAATACTCCATGAAGTGATCTTCTAGGAGACTAAGGGCCTCTAAGGAATAAGAAACCTACCTTATTACGCGCCCCTTAGAATCATCATGAGCGACCATCAAAGTCTACCCTCACGACATCACGGGTCTCTCGAACTAGGTAATTGTTAACCTACAGTTCGAGCCACAGCGAGAGTGCTAGTAGGTTGTGGCAGGGATACTTCCACACCTCTCCCTCATTGTCTCTAGATGTTGTGCATGACCCCTCTACTCCAAATGTGAATTTGGTCGAAAATTTATCATCAACCTGCATCCATCAACGAATCACATCAACAATAATAATCAACATCATAACATCTAATCATATGTACATAAGTCACATAAAAAATATTCAAACCCTAATAGTCTACTCCCTGACTCAATCTGGAGTCCACGGAGTTTCATCGATGCCTCGACATCCTCAACATCTAGAGTCCTGCAAACTCAAGAGAACCCAATCAATAGCACCTATCGATGTAAATACAACAAAAATAACATAACATCAATTCCACAATGTCTCATAATCATAATCAAAACAGCCAATAGTATAACGACCCGGATCACTTGCATGCCCGTGTCCTCAAACAATAAGTCCGCTCAGTGCACACAAGAGTGGGATGTTACATACACACCCTCTTGTTTTAAACTTAATCCCAAAGTTTCATAGTATGTAAGTGCCAAAATAAAATGTATCGCAGTATCATATGTCTAACAATCAAACAAAAATGGGAACTGCTGACGCATATCATATGCGTCCTCCCAGGTCATCGAGTGTGGACTATAGTTGTCCCACTGGACCTAGAACTGATCTATTGTTAAATGTTGTAGCCTTCAAATGCGATGGTCTAGGATGCGGATTGGATCCACCATGAGTGCACCCTGATCATACACCTACAAGGAACTCGTGTCAATAACATGTGCAGGATCACTAACATAATATCTCAAAACAGATATGTGAAATACATCGTGCATACGCCTCAAAGAGTTAGGAAAGACTAGTCGATAGGCCACGAGCCCCTTCCTTTCCACAATCTGTAAGGGTCCCATGAACCTAGGAGATATTTTATCTCCCTTTCCAAACTTGATCGAAATCTTATGCAGTTTCACCCGCAAGAAGACTCGATCACCAACTTCATAACTACGATCGACACGTCACACATCGACATAACTCTTCTATCGATCTTGTGCTTCCTTTATCCTTTGTCTTATGGTTTTCATTTGATCCTCCATTTCTTGGATTGCTTCAGGTCCCACCAGGACCCTATCCTCAATCCGATCCCAACTCAAAGGCATCCAACAAAGTCACTCATAAATAAACTCGAAAGACGCCATCTTAATGGTGCTTTGATAAACGTTGTTATATGGAGATTCTACCAATGGAAAGAATTCTTCCCAATTCTTTTGTTGGTCCATCATGTACATACACAACATATCCTCCAATATTTGGTTTGTTCGCTCGCTCTGCTCATATTTTTCTAGTTGATACGCAGTGCTAGAGTTAAGTTGGGTTCCCAAGGCCTCTTGGAAAATAGTCCAAAATTGTCCTGTAAACATTGATCCTCTATCAGATATAATTCTCTTAGGCATGCCATGCAGCCTCACAATATCACTAATGAAAACCCTAGCTAATTCAGGTGCCTAATACATCATACACACAGGAATAAAATGATCACTCTTCGTCAGAGTGTCAACTACCACAAAAATTGAGTCATGTCTCCTTGCCGTCAGTGGCAATCCAATAATGAAATCCATCAAAATGACCTCCCTTTTCGATTCAGGAATATCATGTGGTTGTAGTGATCCTTCTGGATGTCTATGTTTAGTGTTCGCCTACTGAAATTCTACAAATCTTGCCGCGTAGTTGACTATGTCTACCTTCATTCCTTTCCAGAAGAATAAGGGTTTAATGTCTTCCCTCATCTTCGTGACTCCAGGATGAGCCGTGTACATTTCTCTATGAGCCTCGTTTAGGATCAAACTCCTCAACTCGTCGTTGGGTGGTATGTAAATTTGACTTTTAAATCTCAATAATCCGTCGTTTTCCACAATAAATCCCTCAAATTTTTGTACCATCATTGTGTTTCTTCCGATAAAATACTTGACCTCTTTGTACAAGTCATCATCATGTTGTAAAGTTAGGATCTTTTCATGTAGATTTTTCTGAAGAGGCATCACCGCAAATATGCATGGTCTCTGACTCAACGCATCCTCCACTCTGTTCATTGTTCCTTTTATGTAAGTAATCTTGAAATCGTACTCGCTAAGCAATTCCAACCAATGATGTTGTCACGCGTTCAAGTTGCTTTGCATAAAGATGTGTTGTAGACCACAATGGTCCATTTTTAGTTTGAACTTATGTCCAATAAGGTAGTGTCTCCAAACTCTCAAGGCATAAACAATGGATAACAACTCCACATCGTGCATTTCATAATTCTCCTCATGCCTTCTCAACTTTCTCGAGATGTAAGAAATCACTCGACTGTCTTGCATCAAGACTCTGCCTAAGCCTTCTTTGGATGTGTCAGTGCATACCAAGAAGTCCGCGTCCATGTCAGGGACCTTTAGTATCGGTTCTATCATCAATAGCTCCTTGAGGTTCTGAAATGCCTCAACGCATTTTTCGGTCCAAACAAACTTCTTGATCTTCTTCTATAATTTCGTGATTGGATTTTCTATCTTTGAAAAACCCTCGACGAATCATTGATAGTATCTCGCTAAACCCATAAATCTACGCACTTCGAGGACATTCGTCGACGTAGGCCATTCCATAATAGCCTCGACCTTTGTTGGATCCAAAACAATACCTTCGTCGTAGACGACATGCCCTAAGGAGTGAATCTTTGATTGATAAAACAAGCATTTAGACAACCCATACAATGTTTTCTCCCATAGACAATGTAGTACCATGCATAGGTGCTCGTCATGTTCCTCCATCGTCTGAGAGTAAATTAAAATATTGTCAATGAATACTTGGACGAACTTGACGAACTTGTCCAATTATTCATGGAACAACCCATTCAACAAACTCATAAATACCCCTGGGGTGTTTGTCAGTCCAAACGGTAAAAAAATAAACTCATAATGTCCAAACCTCATCTTAAAGCTGGTATTAGGGATGTCATCTTCCTTGATCCGTAACTGGTGATACCCTGATCTCAAGTCGATCTTTGAAAACATCATCACACCTTTCATCTGATCAAACAGATCATCAATCTTTGGCAATGGGTATTGATTCTTGATCGTTTCCTTGTTCAATTAATGGTAGTCAATGCAGAGTCTCCACGACCCATCCTTCTTTCGTATGAAAATAACAGGTGCACCCCACAATGACACACTTGGATGTATAAGTCCTAGGTCCAACAACTCCTTCAATTGCATTTTCAACTCCTGTAACTCCAGGGTTGACATCCGATAAGGCATTCTTGCTATTGGTTTAGTTCATAGTTTTAGGTCGATGGTAAATTCCAACTCCCTCTCTAGCAGCATCCTAGGTAACTCCTCAGGGAAGACGTCCGAAAATTATCTCACCACCAAAAGGTGTTCTAGACCTTCTGCTACTCCCTTCTCATTTAACACAAGGATCGAATAAATCTTACATCCCTTTCACATGCTCTTCCATAGCTAGAAGGAAGAGATGAACCTCAGGGAGACTCCCTGGTTCTGACCTACAATCACATGTCTCTGTCCCTCATCATCGACCAGGCTCATCTATTTCGTCTTACAGCTAAGTATCGCCTAATGCAATTCCAACTAGTCCATACCGATCATAACATAATAAGACCCTAAGATTGTGATTTACAAGTTGGCCCTTGTGAAAAACTCTCTCAGGTTAAGGCTACAACCTATAACCTTCCCTCCAACCTTTCGTTTGACTCCCAAATCCATTTCTGCAAAGCTAATCTCATCCTGTTTGACTTCCTTTACCTTAATTCTCTTTAGCACTACACCATAAATAAATCTCTTTGTAGCACCTATATATATCAAAATACTAAGGGTATAGTCAGTGACGGTACCTAACGTCTCGAGAACAGTCGATTGGTGCTCTGCTTGGAAGTTATTCAACATTGCATGAATCCAATGGGTCTTGCCCAAATATCCCATGGTAGTCTCCACATGTTGGTAATGTGGCTCCCCACATGTTCAACACCCTTTATTCAGTCTATTACTCCTGGTACCCGAAGTAGAAGCTGACGGCCCACAAGCCTAAAACCCTGGTCTGTTCTGCTGAACTGGCCTAAACTGTTGTTGCTACGGTCAATGATGGTGTTGGTGTTGTGGTCCTTGGTAAGGAGTCCGCTGCTGGTGCTTTGGTCATCGTGGTGTAGTGAAAGTGGATCCTCTCTGCAAGCCACGATATCCTAGTGAATGTTGAGCTAGTGTTTGATGCTGTTGTGCAATAGATGATGCCTATCCCACTAGTCTCCCTGGAGTCCTACTCTGACCCCCACTGATAAGCTCCTTCTCTTCTATGAGGGCCTTCTGAACATCATCATGCAAGGTTTGAGGCATCATAATCCTAACCTTTGCACGAATGCTGACATTAAGGCCAAACACAAACTTTTTGACTTTAAGTTTCTCGATATTCAGGTGTGGAGCATACCGAAGCAACTCAATAAAACATGCCTCATACTCGAGAACCATATGACTGCCCTGTCGCAAGGCGTTAAACTCGTTGAGATGATTCTCAATGAATTCCTTAGATAGATACCTCTCCCGGAACCATTTCTCAAATAGTTCCCATGACACATCTTTGAATGCCATGTTTAATTGCGACAGGAGCGTCTTCCACAATAGAAGAGTGCTCCCCTTCAGTTGAAATACTTCCATGCGGACCTTCATATTGGAGGTATAGTCGTGAAGTGCAAAGCACAATGCCATATTCTCCAATCATACCTTGGCGGTTGTGTCATCCAGGGCACCAAAGAACTCAGGAAATTTGACCTTCTCGACTTTGTGGTGAATGCTACCAACACCGACCGGAGCGCGCGGTGGACCCTCAAGGGGTGTTGATGCCCTGGCCTCATCTCTATCCAAACAATTGATCAATGCCTCAGACATCCTTTGAAAGGACATCATCAGCCCAACTATATCACCCACAACTATATGTTCTTGCCCGACAACCTGTTCGTCTCCTTGGGGGTTACACCCCTCAGGCATGGATGCTACTGGGGACATCGTGCCTCCTCCCATAGCACCCCAACATCTACCTTCACAACATCCTCTAATCATGATTACATGCATGAATACAAATCATTTTAATTAGACTCAATGGAATTTGTAGTGATCCCAAGTCGCGGGTCGAACCTGGCTCTGATAACATATGTAACGACCCTCGTCATTACAACAACATACGACGTGTAACAAGAGCTAATTTTTTTTTTTCTTTTTAAATAAGGGAAGTAACAACAACAGTCAATCAACACAACTCGATGATGAACACAATGCACGAAATCTAGGAAACAGACATCATAATGACCCAACATACTAGCACATCAAGCAAGAGGATGCAACAAGAAAAAATACTCTAGACAAATAAAAATGACTACATGTTTGTCCTACCTTTCCAGGTTAGGACCTCTAGGACTCATAAGAAATGCTCAAGCCAAATTTCCCATCAATTTTGACCATTTAAGGTCTCAAGGCTAGAGTCTGTTCTGAGGAACAAGGAGGTGTCTACATCCCACCCAACACAAGCAAGATCACGCCTACTAAGCTAAAGACAACATCAATCAATCCAACACAACAACTTTGACGACCACTAACTAGAACCTTCCCGGCGAGTGGGTGACAATCACATTAACATTATAAACTAGAAAAACCCTTCTCACAAAAACAACTTCATCCACATAGAGGTGCAAAACACTAATTCAAGCTTCATGTGTGCTTGTCGATCAATGCGTGCAATGATCCATTCATATCACGGTGCCACCTTACGACTGAGGCGCTAGGGACCCACATGCAATCAAATGATTCTAAACCTTCTACAAAACATAAAATATAGCATGCCTGATATCCACTAGCACTAACATACATTGTTACTAAATATGGTTTTTTTAAGTTGTAAATAAAAGAGAAAGTGTTAAAGGTGAAGAACTGGTAGTTTGTAAAATCATAGTCTAACTTCTATAAGCTTTCATTATTTCATTAAAAATTTTCACATTAAAACATTGTCTTAGTAAATGCTTAAACATATTCGAAACTGATATCGAATCGAAGAGTTCTATATAAGGTGAGGAAAAGAACTATGATCAAAGCCTAAATTCTTGTAAGGTGAAGGATAAGGTTTTAAATTATCAAGGGAAAAGGGGATGTGTTAAAAAGAAGACATTTATAGTTTGCAAAACTACAACTCAACTTTTATAACCCCTTTTCAATAGAAAATGTTGTATTAGACAACCACTATTATAAACATTGAGGACCTATCACCTTTATCATTAGGAAAAACCAGCTTCGGATAGATACGAATAAACAAGCACATCACCAAATGCAGATTTGGTTTAAAAATCATTAACCGCGTTATGCAAGAAAACAATTGGTGTTATCAGCCTAAATAAAGTATTATAATTACCTTTTATTTAAAAAGTGCTCATAAACATATTACTGAACCAATACCAGTTTTGAAGAATCAAGTTAAGGAATAGAACACTAAATTAAAAAGGTAAAAGTTGAAGAAATCGAGATAGGGAATAGAACACAATTATTAAGGTAAATTTTGAAGAAATTGAGATACATTAAGTTACATGGAACTAAAATCAATCTCTGTACTTGGAGAGATAAATGCAAGCATAATGCCAAATCTAACTGAAATAAACTGTACATTAAGGAAGTGGCATGAGTAAGGTGAGTGTGGTTGGGAGCCATATGAGTAACATGGAGAAGTGCACCTTTATCAATTTATACACGCCAGTTGGGAAAAATGCCACTGTTGGTAATCATTGAGATTAAAGTCAGCTATGCTATATTTCCATTTATCATTGTCATACATGTTCACTGGTATCTGTGCTAAATAATCTAACTATAAAAAAAAACGGTTTAACAAGATATTTACATGATCTGTTAGCTGTAGTAAAAGAGTAAATTTATAAAAACAATTCTAGGGATAACCACAATACAGAAACCCTATCACAACCACCCTCTGTAATTATGCCAGAGACAAAAATTTCCTAAAACACAGAAACTTTTCCAGCGCGGATCACTAAAAAAATAAATCTCTACGAGGTTGTTGGGATCCTTGAGTTGTTATAATACAAATATCCTTGTAAAATAATAAGATATTAAAATCTAGGCATAGATAATCCTAGGAATATCAAAATAAAAGAAGGAGCATTAAGGATAAAACACAAAGGCAGTTAAGAGTTAAAAGAAGAGATAAATCTGCCCAAGAGTAAGAAGGGAGACGCAGGGAGTCTTGATTACCGAAATGCATAGGAACTCAGGTAAAACGCAAAGGTTCAAGGGTTGGTCATCATGAACTTCTCCTTAAGTCATCCACGATGTGCCACCACGCACCACAATCATAGAGGATCAATTGGCAATGCATATACACAAGATTCGATTGGATTATAACTCATGGCTTGTGAATCAAGATGTGCATCATCCATACCCAAGTCTAAATGGATCTGCGTTGTTGTACATATCCAATGTACCCATCACTGAGTCTAGATTCAAAGAAACATTGTGCTCACACATTAATGGACACACAGACATATAAAAAAGACATATACACAACCACATGAGAATCAAGCACCAACGATGGATAGCTCGTGGGATACATAAATGCACTACACATCAATCACACAGAGTCACTGGCTACAAGCAATGGATTTGTTGGGAAAACTAAAAATGAATTTGCAGAGAGTAAAAGCAACATTAATCATAGAGAAATAAAACATTTGATGAATTGATCAAGAGACATCCCAAAATCGTTGGGTGGAAGCACGAGTTTGCAGAGAATAAATCACAATAATCACAGAGGATAAGGAGGGAATAAATTCCCAGGAGAGAATTCCTTCATGGGTAGAGAAATGATCATACAGTTATTATCCATGCACAAGAAAGTAGGGCATTTGAATCTAAATATTTAACACCAGAGTGAAAGACAGTCGATTTGGCTCCTAGCCGACTGCTTAGGCACAGACTAATAACTTAAAGGATAAAGGAACATAAGATAAAAACACAATTTTTCTTGTATTAAAAAAAATAAAAAATAAACACAGAGAAGTCATTTACATTCAGAGTTTGGTTTTGCCATTGGAAATCAAATCAAGTTCAATGAGCATAAGGCTGGGATAACTTTGAATTCTCCGATCATAAAACGGTGGTCTCTTCAAGACAAATTCATTGAAATAAAAAACGAAATCTCTAGATAGTATTACGCTGAATAAAACATAAACCTTAACAAAATAGAAGTACATTAACTGAAGGCCTAGGAACATAATTTAACTACCCTTCAACCAAATTTCACAAGTGTAAATTGCCAAGACAAAAACATTAACTAAATTTTTAACATAGTGACGCATGTGTGCTTTTGACTTTAGAGAGATTCATATACATGGAATTTAACTACAATTCAATACAAATATACACAGGTGTATTGTAGCCAAATGTGAATGCTCTGATGTCATTGTCCCACACGTGCTCCATCTAGCTCTCGCTTGCCAACCGATGTGACCTCACTAGTACCTTCCAGCCAACGCTAGAGGTACTCTTTGTTAAGAACCAAACATCAATATAGCATAGAAAAACCTCAGGAAAAGTACTCAACGCCTTGAAAAATATATAATTTCAGATAATAAGCCTCTTCGAGGGGGCAACCTCCTTTTACCCCACTTAAATGTTCAAGTCCAAGATGATTCAAAATGAAAATGTC
>ML778661.1:123009-147655 GCA_009831015.1 Picea engelmannii | reverse complement strand
TATATCATATAATATAATTAAGAGTACAGATAATTATTATTGAAATTAAAAATAATTGTAATTATGTTTTTAACTCTTTTAATGTGTTAGATTTGGATAATTTTGCACTATATATATATTCATATATCTATGTTTACAATGGAAATTATCACATCCTTCTCTTATTTCCTTACCTTATTTTACAAAGGCTTATTACTTTTTAATTAAATCAATATGAAGCAGTGCCTGTAGCTAGCAGTATCAGCTAGAGATTGTGATGAGCATAGGAGAATAGTAGTAAAAGTAGAAATTGATTAATGGGAGAGGGTGAAGGATTAATGGGAGAGTGCAAGACAAAATTACTTATTTCTTGGTTTAGTCTTTAAATGCGAAATTTTGTTTTTAAATATGAATTTTTTCTATAATTGTAAACAATTATATTGTTGGCTGAGTTTTAGTTTTTTATAATTATAGACAAGTACATTATTGGTTAAACTTTATTTTTTTTATAATTACACACAATATTGTTTTGTTGATTAATTTTTTTTTAATTAATTGGTTGAACTCATTTAAAAAACTCATTTTCCAAGTCTAAATGTATTTATCATTATTATTTATTATATTATTATAATATTTGGAGACTAGACTAGTGGAATGAAGTCAGTTTTAAACGCTGAAAACATGAGTCGATAAAATGCCTATTATTTGCCAAGAGATACGGAGAGGTGGAGTGTACAAAAAAGGGGACCTGCCAGTAACATTAGAACTTAGAACCCAGGTCAATTGATAGTTAGAATGGAGAGATAATGGGAGAGAGCATATGAAGGAATCACGTACGAGATTTGTACCCCCTTATTTTATTAGTATCTATGACTATAATAAATATTATAATATTTGGATTCTAGATTATGTTTATTTGGATTCTAGATAATATTACAGATGTAAGAGTACAATATTTGGATTCTGGATTTATGACTATTATAAATATTATAATATTTTCTAGCTTTATATTTTTGCATATGTATTATGTTTAGATTCTTGCATGTGTATTATGTTTGGATTTTAGATTACATAGATTGTAGTTTTGTTATTGGATATTATTTTATCAATGATTTTCAGCTAAGTTTAGTGATGCCTAATTATTATTAGTGTTTTAATTAGTTTTATGAAAAAAAATAATACATGGAAAAAAATTCAATACATATTTAAACATGTATTTGAGTATTTATCCATTTTAATGGTGCCCATTAAACCCTGTTATTGGACACTAAAGATTTATATGTATGTAGGTTATTTAGTCCAAAAACAATATGTCACAGAGAACCACCGAGAATTGGGTGGAGACAATTCAATTCCTGTGTTTGAAATCTAGATGAGATTGATTGTTCTTGGACACTACTCTATCATTGATTGATTGTTCTTGGACACTACTCACTCATTGATAAGTTTAATGATGACGAATTAACAATGATGTTTTGACTAGTTTTATAAAAAAAAATTAATACATATAAACATGTACTTAATTATTTTTCTGTTTTAAGGGTGTTCAGTAAACCCTGTTATTAGACACTAAACATGCATGTATATATATATATATATATAGATTAAGTCACTGAGGATATTTTACGAAACCTTCAAGAATTGGATGGGTGCTGAGTGAACCTTATTATTAGATACTAAAGATCCATATGTAACCTTGTTATTAGACACTAAAGATTCATATATATGTAGATTAAATTACTGGGAATCTTTTAAGAACTCTTCAAGAATTAGATGGAGAAAATTCAATTTTTAAGTTTAAATCTAAGAATTAGATAGGGAAAATTAGTAACTAGTACAAACCACTTAGATATTTCTATTAATTTATTAATTATAATTAATTTTATAACATTGTAAAATAAGTAAAAATCACATGACTACCATAAATGAACATAATAAAATAATCTTAATTTTATTTTAAAAAGATTTTACCAAATACTCGTCCATTTTTTTTTTAACATAATATCCTTATTCTGATTTTATAGGTAGATAATTTATAACATCATATTCTTTGCTTCACATAAACACCCAAGGAGAAAGGAGACGGTCTAGAAGAGTTTTCTAATTTGGACAACCAAGGCTGTAAACAAAATTAACTGTTGGGTTAATTTTTTAATCTCATTTGCGTTAGTTTTTAATTTCTTTTGAAATATCATATCTCCTTGGCTAGTTTTGCACTATATGGTAATATTGAGAAACATGTCACTATTCGAGCCCATGATGATTTCATTAAAGCTTTGAGATTGTTGGGTAATTGTTTGAATTGAATGTTTGCAACTGTAATGAGAGAGTGGACACAAATGAATATGTAATAGAGTTTGGAAGAATTGACAGAAATCAACATGTAATAGAGTTTGGAAATTGATAAAACACACTATGATCGGATCAGATTTCAAGGTAGGACGAAGGAGTAGGGATCTAACACTATGATCGGAAGAAGCATGAGGAATTTAAAAGCCCACTGCTTTCTCTCGGGAGGGATATAGGATAATTCATTAATTTGTCGGAAGAAGTAAGTAAGCAATAAGAAGTGGAATTGAGAGACAAGAAGAGATTGATGCTTTTATTTATTTTAAGTTAAGGTGGAAGGGAAGGAGTAAGGTCTAAGTTCATTTTTGAGATTTGTAATCACGTCCTAAACTTTGTTTTTTATTTGTAAGTTTTTGTTCATGCAATTTTTTCCAAACTCTGTTTTCTATTTGTACTATCTTTTAATGAGCAACCAATTAAGTATTAGTTAGAGGCTATAATATTTACATTATTAAGTTGGTTTTATGATGGTTTTATGTTTATATTTTGTTAATTTTGGTGTTGTTTGATTTGAGTCTTGAACATACATGCTAACTACTAAGTGGTTTAACCTACATTTATTGTGCAAGTGAATTCCTAATGTCAATTGAAAAGTAATAAGTTTTTTTTATTTTTTTAGATGGAATGCTTTATTATAACTCTATTGTTAATAAGTAGTGAGGGTAGTCATCTCTCACTATTATCCTTGAATTTGGATTGACTTGTCATCCTTATTTAAGAAAACTAGTGTCATTCAAAATAATTTGTTGGTGATCTATAAGGGGAGGAATTTTACACCTACCATATGCTTTTGAGTTTTGGGCCATTAACCTATTTCCTTAGGTTCAAGGAAGACAAACTCTTAAGCAACTAATTTTTTTTTAATTCTTCCTCTATTTTCATATTTTTTACAACCTTATTTGACCCATATTAAATCATGTCAAATCCTTAGCTTCCTTTTTTTTTTTTTTTTTAATTGGTTGATTTAATGTTTCTCCTATTGTAAGCTAAATAAAAAAATTCATCTCCATAGCAAGCTTCAACCACTATTATTATGCAATGCAATGGCTGCTTTAGTTTCTATGGGTTTAGTTTCTCCTCTAGAGAAGACAATGGTTCCCTTTGTCTATTTAGACATTTTGGCCCTTTTAAAACTCTTTCGTGCATTGATGTAAAAAAATAATCTCAATTTTATTTTTATCTAAGTTTTTTCAAATCCTAGGTTTAGGGTTACTTGTTAAATGCTTGGATTAGGGTTAGTTTAATAGTTGGAAGGGTTACTCCTTCTCACTCTTAAAATTTATTAAATGCTTAGAGGTTAGTGTTAGTTTAATAGTTGGAAACTAGATGGATTTTGGGTTAGGATATTATAGTGGTGCATAGTAGTTTTTACTTTAGATGGGTAAAGATATTAGATTTTCCAATGTGTCTCTAACTGAGGGTGTAGATTTGGTTGGTTTGACATTCCATGAAAATGTCTAGCTATTATATTATAAAATTAGGAGTAAAGGTTGTCATTATAAAGAATACATATAATTGTAGTTTTGTTATAAGGCATCAGTCCATCATGATAATAATTATGATTATTGTATAATATCATTTTAAGCTAAGTTTTGTAATATTGAATTAAGGATAAGTTTAGTAATGTTGAATTAGCCAATAGTATTTTGTTTTGACTAGTTTTAAAAAAACAATTAATACATAAACATGTACTTAAATATTTCTCTATTTTAAAGGTACCTAATAAACACTGTTAGTTGTGGGTAGATTACCTAATCAAAAAAATATGATGTCACCGAGAACCCTTTAAGAATTAGATGGAGACAATTCAATTCATGTGTATGTTCGCTTGGGTTTACATTCTTTTAAGAATTGGAAGGAGACATTCGCTGATCTTTTGAAAACGGGCAGAACCTACATACATTTGAGGGAAGGCATACAAAATCTTTGGATCAAATAAGATGATATGCCTGGAATTCTGTTGGCTAAGGTGATCTACATATGCCTTAATTTCTTTTGTTATTTTGTTAGATTATATCAGTGGTTGATCTATACTTAATTCTTTCTAGATTCCTTGTTTTGTTTCTAGTGAATTGTACTTGATATTCATTTTTGAAAAATTTCTTCTATTGATTTGATTTATGTTGTTTTAAATTTTATTTTACTTGAAATTCATTTATGAAAATTCTCTTCAATCTGATTAGATTTATGTTGTTTTCAATTTGATTTTACATGAAATTCATTGATGAAAATTCTCTTCAATCTAATTCGATTTATGTTGTTTTAGATTTATGTTGTTTTAAATTTTATTTTACTTGAAATTCATTTATGAAAATTCTCTTCAATCTGATTCGATTTATGTTGTTTTAAATTTTATTGAACGAATGGATCAGTGAATGTTGTTTTAAGTATTGTGCAGTGTGATTTCCCGCTCAGTTTAATGATGGTCATATTAAGCATTGTGCTGTGTGATTTTCCACTTAGTTTAATGATGATAAATTAATCAGTAATGTTTTAATTAGTTTTAAGAAACAAATTAATATATATTTAAATATGTACTTAAATATTTCTCTGTTTTAAGGGTATTCAGTAAACCCCAAGCTTGTTATTGGACACTAAAGATTCATATATATGTACATTATCCATTCAAAAAGAAAATATCATTTTAAGTATTTTTCTTTTTTAAAGGTGCCCAATAAACCCTAACCCTAATCCTTGTTATTGAAAACTAAATATTCAACCCTAACTCTGTTATTGAAAACTAAAGATTCAGATTCATATGTATGTAGATTATTCGTCAAAAAGAATACGTCACCAAGGACCGTTTAAGAATTCAATGGAGACAATTCAATTTATGTATATGTTCCTTTGGGTTTAAAAATTATGGGTACAATCAATAGTTAACTAGCACAAACCACCAAAATCTTTCAATTACTTATAATTAATTTTATAGCCATATAAAATACGTAGAAATTCCATGACAAAGAATGTGATAAAATAATCTCAATTTTGTTAAAAAAAACTTTTACCATATACTCATCGAGTTTTTTTTAACATAATATCTTTCGTCTAATTTTATGGGTGTGGATGATTTATAACATAAACACCTTATGTTTGATCGCGCCAACACGTAATTGGAGAAAAGAGTTTTTTAAGTTTTTCTTAACATAATATCTTGGGGATGATTTATGACATAATATTTTTTGCTTCACATAAACACCTTATGTTTGATGGCGTGAACAAGTAATTGGCAAAAACAGTTTTTTAATTTTAGTTAAATGAATAAGTTTTTTTATTTTAGGGTTAGTTGGTTTACCACATTCTATTTGGGGCTAGTTGGTTGCATATTTATCTGTGTTTGAAAGAAAGGTGGAAAGATTTATCATAATTCTATTTTTAATAGATAGTGAGGGTAGCCGTCTCTCCACCTTTATCTCTAAATGTGGATTAAGGATAGTCATCTCTCCACCTTTATCCCTCAATGTGGACTGACTTATCATTCTTATTTAAGGAAACTCATGTCATTCAAAATAATTAGTTGGTAGTCCATAAGGGGTGGGATTTTACTCCTACTATATGTCTTTGAGTTTTGGGTTATTGACCTATTTCCTTAGATTCAAGGAAGACAAACTCTTAACTAATTGAAAAAAACTTTTAATTCGTACTCCATCATCATATTTTTTATCAACTTATTTAACCCATATTAAATCATTTCAAAACATTAAATTCCTTTTTTTGTGTGTTTTTAATTGGTTGGTTTATTGTTTCTCCTTAAATTTATTGTAAGGTAAATCTAAAAATGTATCTCCATGGCAAGCTTCAATCACCATACTAAGTTTCAATCACTGTTGTTATGCAATGGCAACTTTAGTTTTTAGAGGTTTGGTTCCTCCCGAAGAGAATACAATGGCTCCTTGTATAATATTCAATTTAAATTTCTTAATAACTAATTTCTTATCTCTTAGGTTATTTAGAAATTTGTCTCCTTTTAAAACTTTTAGATACATTTTCATAAAAAAACAATCTCAATTTTTTTCAACAAGGACTTTGACAAAATCCTCTTCTATATATTGATATTTAGTTTAATACTATTCAATTATTTCTTACCAATTGTCTTTTATTTTAATCAATCATTTAATCATTTTCATTAGTAGATAATGGTTAATGAAAAAAATAACCTCATTAAATTTCTGTTTATTAGAGGTAAGAAGAGAATTACATAGAGAAAATAGACTAATAATTTCCATGAATATAACTAAATTGTTAAAAACCTTTTGAAAACTATCCATAATTTAAAACCTATTAAAAGCTATCTATAATTTATTAATAACTTTTGTAAAAGAGAATTCTAAATATGCTAACTCTACAAGTTGTCCCAAATGAAGTGGATTCCGAATTGAACATGTTACATTGGAAGTACATGGCATTTAATCCATGCCATTTACCCTCTTTTTTTGGGAAATTATATGGGATGGCATAATTTTGATAGTTTCTTAGGAATGTCTTGCTAGCATAGGAGAATAGTAGTAAAAGTTTATGTGACATTTGTTTGTGTAAGGATAAAATTACCTCTTCTTTGGCTAGTCTTCAAATATGAAATTTTTTTATAATTGTAGACAATTACATTGTTGGTTAAGTTTTATTTTTTTTATAATTACAGATAGTAATATTGGTTGAGTTATTTTTGTTAGTTGAGTTCTTTTTAATTAATTTGTTAAACTCATAAAAAAAATCATTTTTTAAGTCTAAATGTATTTATGATTATTATTTATTATATTATTATAATATTTGCAGGTATTTATCACTATCATAAATATTATAATATTTATTGTACAAAGTTGTTTTCACATATAGAAGAAATAGTTGTTTTTAGATACTTATCCATGTGTTTGAAAGTAAAGATGCAAGGCTCATTGGTTGCATACATGTCCATGTGTTTGAAAACAAGGATGCAAGAGACAACACATACCATTTTATCTTTACAATTTGGCCACTTTAAGGAAGAAAGTTATGGGTAATGTGTTTTATATGTCCAAAAATGTAATGTGTTGTGGCAAAGTAGATTACATTTTTGGACATATAAGCATTTCCTAGTATTGTGTGGTGTTTAAGTGACAATTGTATTAATGGGGGAGGTTTTTAATGTTAAAAAAGTATGATGAGTAAATAGATTTTTAAGATGGATTTTATTTTTATTTAAGTTTTTTCAAATTTTAAGCTTAGGATTACTCATTAGTGTTGTTAAAATTTGTTAAATGGTTGAGTTATAGTTAGTTTAATAGTTGGAAGGATTACTCCTTATCACTTTTAAAATTTATTAAATGCTTAAAAATTAGGATTAATTTAATAATGGAAAATAAGATGGATTTTGAGTTAGGATCTTACAATAATGGATAAAGATATTTACATTCCATGAAAATGTTTTGCTATTATAACAAAGGTTATCATTATCAAAAATAAAATTTTAACCTTTGCTATTATATTATAAAATTATAACAAAGGTTATAATTATCAAAAATAAAATTGTAACCTTTTTTTAATAAGAGCAGAGGTTATCATAATCAAAAATAATTATAATTGTAATTTTTTTTAGGTCACAGTAACTCCATAATTAATATCATTAGTTACCAGTTAGTAAATATTCCACTAACTCGAGCTGGCATTTCACCCTTTCAATTCCCTACTTCTGTTCTCCATTTCACATTTATCCCTTCCAGCTTTGTTTTATTTATGCCCAGCCGGCTTTTCAGATGGAAATATCGCCAGCCCATTGATAATAATTCTAGTTGATTTTACACTAAGTTTAGTACTGCTAAATTAGCTACACTAAGTTTATTAATGTGGAATTAGAAAGTAGTATTTTGTTTTGACTAGTTTCATAAAAAAAAATTAATATATATAAATATGTAATTAAGTATTTTTTATTTTAAAAATATCTAATAAACCCTCTTAGTTATCCATAGTTAAAAATAATACGTCACCTGTCACCTAGAACCGTTTAAGAATGGGATGGATTCGTTGAACTTTTGAAAATGTTTCTTAATGTTAGGAACGAATTCTAAGAATTAGGACTATAAATATTTAATTTTAAAAGTTTTTCTAAACAAGAGGTATAATATTGCACAAGAGTTTGCATTGTAAACTAGAGAGTTTGCATTGTAAACTAGAGAGGTATAATATTGCATAAGAGTTTGCAAACCTGTACATAGTATGAATGGAATACTTGATTGGTTTAGGAGGACATGGCACTTATTTTTTTCATTTAGATGTTATTTGGGTATTTAAAAAAAAAAAAATTAACATCTTAATATATGATTAACCTTATATCCAAATATATAATTATGTATATAGGTTAACAATTATTAAAAAAAAAGCATAGTATAGTAATATATAATTAACTTTATATCTAAATATATAATTAAGTGTATAGGTTAGCAATTATTAAAATAAAATATAATTGTTTTTTTCTTTCTAGTTTTTTTTGAGTTAGATTTAATAAATTTGTCAATTTAAAATCAGTGAAACTTCAAAGCTTTTTCAATTTTGGATTTCTTCTATCTTTTACAAGCATTTATGTACAATTATATTTATTATAACTATTTTCTCAATTTTGAAATCCTTCTATTTCTTGCAAGTATTTATGCATGATTATATCTATTATAATCTTTATTGGAATTCCTTCACATTGATACTTTGTTTACATTATAAAAAAAATCTTATTAGTTAATAATAAAACTATAATTATAACTAATTTTCCCACTGGATTAAGCTCTTCCCCTCCAACCTTTTCCCACTTTATTAAACTCTTTCCCTCCATCTAAACCTTACAAATTTTCAATGCGAGTATTCATTAAATGATAACACCTTTATTTAAAGGCTAAGAGCTCATTACTTATAAATCATTTTTTTTTGCAATGCATGCAAGCATTTATTCCATCATAATTAAGTGCTAAGACTATATAATTAGTGGTAGCATAGGTTCAACATTATATAATTAGTAGTAGCAAAAGGTTGAAGATTAATAATATATTTAATTTAGTTTATAATTATTTTAATGTGTTAGTTTTAAATAATTTTTTCATTGTTACATTTCCATAAAACATCACATTTTTGTTAATAAAAATCTATTTAATTTTAAAGTTTTTTCAATTTCAAGTTGTGGTCGTATAAGTTTGTCTATAATTATAGCTACTATATCTTTATTGGATTTCCACATAGGGATACTCAATTTTCATAAACATCACAAGGTCGCTCAATCTTTATGGTTAGCTATTTGCATAGGTTCTCCACTTAGTGAACTAGTGCATTCATGGAATAATAAAGAATACCTCTAATTTCACTAGATATTGCTAAATACCTCCTAAAATACTTTAGATAACCCCCCCTCCTAATACATCTTTCCAATAAATAAAAACCTTATTTTTAGCAAGTACCTTCTATAAAATATAACTCATCCTTTATTACGAGTATGATTCTTACTATTCCATTATAGTTACACTAAATGAGAATCAAACCTCAAATTGTATTGTGGGATAGGGTGTTTTAGTAACATTGTACCATTAACACTAGGGTGTTTTAGTAATACTCTACCATTAACACTTGTTGGAGTTTATATTGCACAATCTCAAACTATAGTACTTTACATTATTAGGTTGGTTTTATAGTGGTTGTATGTTCATGTTTGACTAATTTTTTTGTTGTTTGATTTGATTTTTGAACATAGACACTAACTACTAAGAGTTTAACCCATATTTGTTGTGCAAGTGAATTCCACTAAAAAAATTTAATTTTTTTTTTTTAAGGTGAAAAAACTTATCATAACTTGGTTGTTAATAGGTTATTTGAAAAAAACAATGTCATTTAAAATAATCACTTGGTGGTCTATAAGGATCATACTTTCACTCCTACCATATGCCTTTGAGTTTTTAGCCATTAACCTATTTCCTTAGGTTAAAAGAACTCTTAGCCAATAAAAAAAAATTGATTCTTACTCCAACATCATATTTTTCACTAACTTATTTAACCCATAAAATTATATCAAAATCTTAAATTCATAATTTCAAATTTCTTTTTTTATTGGTTGATTTAATATTTCTCCTTAAATTTATTTAAGGTAAAAAGTTTTAATCACTATTATTATGCATTCACTACTTGTAGATTATGAAAAAAATTGTAGCAATTGTGAAGGGTTCTTAACCGGATCCATTTCATCCTTTTTTTAAGTAAGCAAATTTGCTTCCTTAAAATTTATAGCTTGTCCTATAGATTTTTTTAAGTACATTTTATTTTTTTCACTAATTTTCTCAATATTCTTGTGAAAGTACTTTAGTTTTTTTAGTGATTTGGTTGATTCTCGAGGTAATACAATGTCACCATGAATAATATTCAATTTAAATTTATTAGGGACTATTTTTTTCATCTCTTCAACCATTTAGTATTTTTCTTCTTTAAAACCTCTCATATGCAAAAAAAAAAAAAAAAATAATCTCAATTTTGTTCAACAACTACTTTGACAAAATCTTCTTTCTCAATTTTGTTCATCACCAACTTGTTTCTTTTCGGTTTCTTCTTACTTTATATCTTTGTGAACTTCTAAACAATTTTTAATGTATTAAAAATACAAATTATTTTTTACCAAATTTTATTTTATATATTATTATTATTATAAATTTTAATATTATTATTATATTAAAATTTTCCAATGCATACAATCAAGTATGCTTAACTTTTTTTAAGGGCTCATTGCCTGTGACCATTAAAAAATGATTAAACTTACTTTATAAAGAATGACACGCTAGTCAAACTAGTCACGGACTTGGTCCAGGCTTTAGCAAATCTGCAACGTAACCCGCCTACCATGTTCACATATTTCTTTTCATTTAAGTAACCGCCAACCGCCCATGGTCACATGTACTGTTTTGCCTTTCCTAATATAATATAAAAATCTTTTGCTTAATATGTCTTTCCCGGAATATTTTTCCACCAAAGACAGATGATATTATATAATCCACAACGTTTTCTTTATGCTTTAGAGTGAACATTCTTGAAACTCTAAGGTCTTCTATTATGTTTTTCTCAAAGAAGTTTAAACTCAATCAATCTTAACTTATTATTATTAGATATTAAAAATTACATTATATATAATGCAGAAAATAGTTCTGCACTGTAGTTTTACTAGTTGAATTAGATATTAAAAATTATATTATATATAATGTAGAAAATAGTTTTCCACTGTAATTTTATTAGTTGAAAATTAAATCTAAATTTATATTAGTTTCTTATTTATGATCCCATGTAATAGTTATATATAGTTTGAATTTTTGTTTTATATGAATCTATTATTTATAGTTTGCTTTTTTAGTTGGATTTTTCCATGTTATTAATGATAAATTGTGAAGCAAAGAACATAAAACAGTATATTCAAATGTATGAAGAAGAGAAGATAAGTACAATGCAAGATGGTTGAGCTAAATAGGCTCAAGCTAAACAAGAATAGAAAGTATAGCTGGCTGGCAGTGTACAGTCAGACTCTTGAGGTTACATTATATTTAACACTCCCTCTTAAACTCAACAGTTACAATCATCAGCACTAATTATGCCTAAGTGTTGTCTCTGAAAATCAAAAACTGACTTTCCTAGTGGCTTTGTAAAGATATCAGCAAGCTGATCTCGAGAACCACATAATTGTAGTGCAATATCCCCATTATTGACTAGCTCGCGTATGAAATGAAAACGAGTGTCAATGTGTTTGCTTTTCCTATGAAACACATGATTTTTGGATAAAGCAATCGCTGAAGTATTGTCACAGAAAATAGGAGTTGGATCCTTTTTTGTATGTGACATGTCTTTCAATATTCTTCTCAGCCACACAGCTTGACAAGATGTTGAGGTAGCAGCGACATACTTTGCCTCTGCATAAGATATTGAAACAATTGGTTGCTTCTTTGATGCCCATGAGATTAGGTTCGTGCCATCTAGGTTTGATGCCCAGATGTGTTTTTCCTGTCATCTAGGTTGCCTGCAAAATCACTATCTGTGTAACCAGAAAGTTGATTACTATCAGATTTAGTGTACCATAAGCCGAAATTGAGAGTTCCTGCAACATATCTCAAAATTCATTTCGCCATTTTCCAATGAGAATCTTTGGGCGATTCCATGAATCTGGAAACAAGGCTGGCTTCATACATAATGTCAGGCCTGGTTGCTGTAAGATACAACAAACTGCCTACTAAACTTTTGTATAAAGTAGAGTCCACTATAGAACATTCATCATTCTTGCTCAATTTTGTGCCTAGTGGTATGGGGGTTTCTGCTGGATTGCATTCTTCCATGCGAAATCTTTTGAGGATGTCTGTTGCATACTTTTGCTGATAGACAAAGATGCCTTTGGCTGATTGATGAACCTCAATCCCTAAAAAATATTTCATTATGCCAAGATCGTGCTGATCTGTTTTGGTGTAAAGAGTTGGCTCATTTTGACTTCTGCTGAAACCACTTTTGATCAGATAAGTGTCAATTTTGTTGTACCAAGCTCTTGGAGCTTGCTTTAAGCCATACAAGGCTTTCTTCAACCGATAGACTTTGGTTGGGTGCTCTTGGACCTCAAATCCAAGTGGTTGATCGACATAAACTTCTTCTTCTAAGAAACCATTCAGGAATGCTGACTTGACATCCATTTGGTATACTTGCCATTTGTGTTGTGCTGCTATGGCCAATAGAGTCCTTACAGTGTCTAATCTTGATACTAGAGCAAAAGTTTCACCATAATCAGTACCAGGTTGTTGTGAGAATCCTTTAGCAACAAGTCTTGCCTTATGTTTTTTGATCTGCCCTTTTTCATTGAGTTTAGTTTTGTAAACCCACTTGACACCAATACTCTTCTTGTGACTAGGAAAATCAACAAGATCCCATGTCTTGTTCTTCTCAATGGAGTCAATTTCTTGGTTCATGGCTTGAACCCAATGTGGCTCCTTAGCTGCTTCCTTAAAGGATGTAGGTTGACATGACATTAAAGAAAAAAGGTTGTGTTGTTCAAAGTCATCCAAGTGCTGATGGATTTCTCTCAAACTTTGAGTTCTCTGATTTTGTGGTTCAAAGAATGATTCTCTGCTAAAAGTTGAGTTATCCTGAAAATGTTCAGGTTGTCTTTGTACTTGCAATCTTGGAATAATAGTTTGAGGTACTTGTTGTCCTGAGTTTTCTGTGTTTTCAGAACTTGGCAGCAATGGATTTTGACTGTCCATTTGTTGATTTTCTGAATCATTCCAGAATTGATTTTCCAGAAATTTTACATCTCTGCTGAGAATTAATTTCTTGGTGATTGGATTGTACAGCCTGTAAGCTTTAGATGTTTCACTATATCCAGTGAAAATACATTTCTCACTTCTGTCATCAAGTTTCTTCCTTAATTTGGAAGGTATGTGAGCGTATGCTATGCATTCGAATGTCCTTAGATGCGCTACATTGAGCTTTGTCCCACTCCATGCTTCTTGGGGAACTTTCATCTTTAGACTTGTGGTTGGTGATCTATTCAGGAGATAGACTGAGCATGCTATTGCTTCAGCCCAAAACCTATTTGACAGACTTTTCTCTTTGAGAAGTGTTCTTGCCATATTCATTATTGTCTGATTTTTCCTTTCAGCCATTCCATTCTATTGTGGAGTATACCTCGCTGTTGTTTGCATAATAATGCCTTGTGATTTGCAGAAATTTGCAAATTCTCTGGAGTTGTATTCTCCTCCTCCATCTGACCTGAGTGCTTTGACATATTTGCCACTCTGTTTTTCAGCTTCTACCTTGAATTATTTGAATTTTGCAAAAGTTTTAGACTTGTGATTGAGAAAATAGATCCATATTTTTTTGTTGAAATCATCAATAAACGTTAGAAAGTAAAAGCTACCACCTATTGACTCTATTTGCATTGGTCCACATAGGTTAGTGTGAACAAGTTCAAGATGTTGTTTGGCTTGATTGGAAGACTATGGAAAACTAGTTCTCTTATGTTTTTCAAGTATGCAAGACTCACATGGGGGAATTTGCTCTTTAAAGATAGGTAGACCTTTGACCATGGAGTTTTTCTGAAGAAGACTTAAAATCTGAAATGGTATATGTCCAAATCTTGTATGCCAAACCATTGTTTCATTTAGGGTTGATGCACTCTGTGCATATGGTTGACTCAGATTTGCAGTTTTGAGGGTAAGGGGAAACATCCTATTTGGAGTCATAAGGATTTCAGAAATTAATTTTCTGCTTGGGATTTTGTCATATATCTTATAAGATGTTCCCTCAAAAAGTACCTTACAGCCATGTTCAATGAGCTGTCCTACACTTAGCAAATTATGTTTTAGATCTAGAACATGATAGACATTGTATATGTCTTTCTTTACATTCTGTTTAGTAAGAATAGGAACAGTTCCTTTTCCTTGAACTTCGACTAAATAATCATTTGCAAGTGTAATATCAGATGAGATTGAAGAATCAATGCATGAAAGTAAATCTTTGTTACATGTCATGTGATTGCTGCATCCACTGTCCAGCAACCAGAGATCTTTAGGTTGTTGTTCAGTGTTGTGACATGAATGAAACATACCTCCTGAGTTTTCTCCCATGTGATTTGACACATGTGCTCTGCCTAAGAGATGATCTTCTTGCTTCTTCCTGCATTCAGATTCATAGTGCCCATACTTTTTGCAGTAATAGCATTGTATGCTTGATTTCTCATTTGATCTTCTCCCTCTGCCTCTTTGAGGCTGAAAATTCTGATGTTGATTTTGTTGTTGTTGTCTTTGACCTTGGAAGTTTTGATTCGGATACTGTTGTCTGTTACCTCCACTGGAGTGAGGGTAACTTTGATTGCTCCCTCTTCCTTGGTGACCTCTGCTTCTTCCTCTGCCTCTCCCTCTTCTGAAGGAGAATTGAGATTTGAAAGCATTGGAGATTGACTCATCTGTGAGATGCATTCTAGTTTCATGTGTCACCATAGAACCAATTAGTTCATCTGCTGAAAAACTTGACAGATCCTTGGATTCAAGGATTGCTGTGACAACCATTTCAAATTTCTTGGGTAAGCTTATGAGGATTTTATCAACAATTCGTTGATCAGTAATGGTTTCACCAATTAGTCTGATCTAGTTCATGATTCCCATGACTCTGGTCATGAACTGATCCACATTTTCGGACTCTGTTATCCTTAGAGTCTTGAATTGCGTCCTCAAGGTCTGTAGTTTAATTATTCTGACCCTGTCATTTCCTTGGTAGGAAGATTTAAGGATGTCCCAGGCCTGTTTGGAAGTACCAGCGCTTGTGATTTTTGAGAAAATCGAATCATCCACAGAATTTTGAATCCAAAATTTGGCTTTATTTTCTTTGTTCCTCAGTGTTGCCTAAGCAATTCGCTGTGGATTTGTCATGGCAGACAAGGCTACTGGATCTGGTTCCACATATCCAAGATCCATTGGTTCCCAGCACTCTTGTGCTTGCAAGAAGGATCTCATCCGAAGAGACCAAAACTCATAGTTCTTTCCAAGTAGAATCGGACCTTCAGTTGGTCCTAAATTGCTAGATGATGCCATAAAAAAAATTGCAGAAAAAAAATAGAGGGAAATTTCGTATTTACCTCCGATCGCCGAAAAGTCGATTTGTCGATGGCCGAAAAGAGATTATCGGCCTTGAATTGGCCTTAGTCACTGTGCAATGTGACCACGCGCCTTAATGTTAAAGCACTACGGGCTTTTCGGGTTTTTTTCCTTTCAAATTGCCGAAATGCAAAATTTTCTTTTGGACGATTTAACGATCCAAATCTTCCTGTGATCTGACGATCCAGATCTTATCGGGATATCGCGAATCGGGACTTTGTGAACCCTGATGACGAGCTCTTCTGACTCCTCGATTCCCCGATCTCTGATTTACCGATGGCGCTTTCCTTTCGGGACTTTCCCGATTCCTTTGATCTTCGCCACCCTTCCCAACAGATGGACGACTCAAGTCTGCTTCGGGGGTTTCACCGTGGATATTCCCGATCCCTCATTTTGACGAGATGACGTCAGCTGGGCCCCATAATGAAGCTTTCCTCTTGTCAGGATTTCGAACTTCACAGTTCTGAAATGCTCATGCTTCTTGTCCTCAGGATTCGCGATTTGTCGAATCCCGATGTGCTGATGGACTCTCCTCTTTTGGGACTTTTTCGAGTCCTTGGATTTACACCATGCCTCCCCTCAAGATGGACAGTCCGCGTCGTTTCGCGATTTCGCGACTTGCAATGCCAAAGTTTCTGTCAACTTGAGAACTCTGGTTGCTGAAACGGCGATGGTTTCCTTGATGTCTGCTCACTATTTCGTGAATCGCGATTTCATGAGTTTCTAACTTGTGTTGCGACGGTCTTTCAAAACCGCAAACTACGAAATGCTGATGGAGTGATGGCTTGGATCTGTTGCCACCTGTCCTCTAAGATGGATGGCTCACAGTCTTCTCGAGATTTCGCGATTTGTGATGTCACGATTTCGCGTATCGGGGTTTTGGAGAGCAGTTTTCTTTGCTCATCCAACTCCCGATCCCCGATTTTGTGATGGGAAAAGATCGACAGCTCACGATCTTTCACAATCCAACGGTCCAGAATGACTCGTGATTTCACGATTCGTGAATTCTCATGACATGTCTTCTGACCTTTACACCTTGCGAGTTAGCGAAATGCTGAGATCTCGCCATGTGTCTCTTGATGGACGGTCCAGATGACGTCGGGATTTCGTGACTTCACAAGTTAGAATTCCTCGTGCACTTTCTCGCTGATCCAACGAATGTCCGTCCTTTGCACAAGATCTAATGGCTGAAATGCTTTTGCCTTTTCCACACTATCCTCGTCTCTTATGAACTGGATTTTCCCGCTCTGGATCTGTTCGTAGGACGAATCTTACGGCCTCAATGGTTGTTCTTTGTACATGAGATGCGTTCTTTGCTCCTTAGACGCGATCTTTGCTGCATTTGTAGGAATTTTCTCCTGCGGAAGAAAAAATTTGTGAATCTTTCAAAGATTTGAAAGAATTTCACGAGTTCTTCGTTCTCTGCTACAATCTTTGACAGATTTGAGAGATTTCCATGAATCTTTAAACGATGCTACCTTCTACAGGAATCTTTAACGATTTTGAATGAATTCTTCGAGTTCTTTAAATGTTCCTGCGTCCTGCAGCTATTCTTCCTGAGTCTTTGACGATTCTTGATAAATGTACAAGAATCTTTAAAGTTTCTCCTCCTGCACTCTCTTCTTCCTCAATCCTTCGAGCATTGTACACTCTGCTTCATCGCGTGAGCTTCTTACGCTGATCTTTGAGCGTATGATGGTCTTCTTCCTCGTGGAAGTTTCCTGCAAGGATCTTTCGAGAGTATGAAGGACAACTCTCCAATCCTTGTGAAAAGATTGTGTCGCGTGCTCTCAGAATCCGTGTAAGCTCTGCGCTGTGAGGATCGTGTTACTCTCCAACCTGTGTGAACAGGCTTACAGCTGAAGCTCTGATACCAGGATAAATTGTGAAGCAAAGAACATAAAACAATATATTCAAATGTATGGAGAAGAGAAGATAAGTACAATGCAATATGGTTGAGCTAAATAGTCTCAAGCTAAACAAGAATAGAAAGTACAGTTGTCTAGTACAGCTGGTAGTGTACAGTCAGACTATTGAGGTTACATTATATTTAACAATTAAGTTGGTGTGTAGGATACTTTTTAGTTTTATGATAGGTTAGAGTTTGGTATTATGTACAACTTATTTTCCATTTAGATCTGTAACTTGTAAGGGTTTGATTGTGAAGCCCCCACATTTTCCTTTCCTAATTCCAACCAGTGTTGTTTTCTTGAAGTGATGAATATGATCATCTTTATTTTTTGAAGATAGTATTGTGCTTCAGATAGCAACAATTCACACAGATCCATATCCATATATCAGATCATAACAGTTCCCAAAGATCCATAATTTTAGGCACTATATTATATAATTAGAAGCTAGATTCACCATTATTATTGAGATTAAAAAAATTGTAATTATGTTTCTATATTTTTTAATTTTTTAATTTTAATGAATTTATCTCATATCATTTAACTTCAAATCTTTTCCAATCCCAACTTCCTTCTTACCTTTTAAATCTCAACTTTTGTAAACTCAACACCAATAGAACATTTTTTACATTTTTTATTGGCTCATTGAAATCCAACAAAACCCATCTTTTAACCCTGTTATGTAGTTGAAAGGAAGTATCTATGAATATTATTCCATAATATTTATACTTTTTATAACATCACACAACTTAGCATTTAGTTACCAAGTCTACACTATCATGTGTCTTCTGTAAAAACCTAAAAAAAAATTAAAAAAATCTAATTATAAACATGTAGATCAAACTTATCACAAAAATCTAAAAATAAAGATATTATATATATATATATATAGAGAGAGAGAGAGAGAGAGAGATTTATAGGTTGAGAAAACCATTGACAAAAGATTCTAACATGGAATCATGTAAAAATGTTTTGAAAGTTTAAAAGTTATATCTTATAAGCTAAGATAAAATGATCAAATTCATTTTTTCTTGGGCAGTTGATAAATCTCATCACTAAAAGTGGAATAAATCTCATGACAACAAGTGGAATCAAGCATCAAGAGGAATAAATCTCATGACAACAAGTGGAATCAAGCATAGTAGAGATTCAATTATAAATTAAATTTTAGTGAAGCACGGTGAGAAAGAAGATTTTTTAATAATTTTATTTTATATATGATATGAATGATAATTTATTTTATTTCTTATAATAAATTTAATATTTCTTTTTAATATATGTTTAGAATTATTGTGTATTTTTTATTAAATTTGGTTATATAAAAAAATAATTACTTTCAAACAATTAAAGTATTAATTATATAAAGAATAATTACTTTTCTTTTAAATTAATATTGAAATATTGATTGAAATTTAGTTAAACAATTAAAGTATTAATTATATAAAGAATAATTACTTTTCTTTTAAATTAATATTGAAATATTGATTGAAATTTAGTTAAAGAATAATTATTTTTTTTCAAACAAATATTAAAATATTGATTATATGAAAAATAATTATTTTTTTCAAATAAATATTAAAATATTGATTTCAATAAATATTAAAATATTGATTGAAGTTTAGTTAAATGATAGTCTAAAAATTAGAATAATTATTTGTATTTTTTTTAAGTTTTATTAGATTATAATACAAGTTTGTTTTGTATATCTTATGTAAGTTTTAAAAAATTAATTGTGAATATAGTTTAACTTTTTATTGCAATATTATATTAGGGTGTTTTATATAAGGGTGTTTAATGAAGCAGATTTTATAAAATGTTTTTGATTTCATTTCCTATCATCCAAGATATCAATATTTAGTGGTCTTCTTAAAACCTCACTCTCCTTACCTTACCTGTGAGAGGAGAGAAAGATGTGGGTCGAGGTCTTTCATAGACTTTTGATAGCAATATTGCTTATCGTCAATTAGGTGGAAGAGAAGACTAGAAGGCCGCTCAATCTGTGGTGTTAGCTATTTGTATAGGGTCTCTACTTAGTGAATCAATGGGTTCATGAAATATTAAATAATATCTCTAATTTCACTAGATATAACTTAACACCTCTCAAATTCATTTTGTTGAATCCCATCCTAATACAACTTTTCAATAAATAAAAACCTTAATTTTACTAGATTTCTTTATTTTTAGCAAATACATTTTTTTGTATAATTAAGCAATTTTAGGTAAACTGAAGTGTAAAATATAACTTAATTTTCTAGGTATCATTACCTTCATAGGATTTGATGGTGATTCTAAATTTATATCTTAAAGATTTTACCAAAATATCCCCATACATATTCCAAATCTACCAGTCACAACCTCTCAATCTCTTCCGAACCTACCAACTACAACCTCTCAATCTCTCTCTTATATTTTAAGAGTTAAGATTCTTTCACACCATGATCACTTTTTTTTATCTCTTAGCAATTTAAAATAAATCATTTTCTTTAATATCTCAATTAAATCCCATTGTCTCTAAAATATTTACTACCATTATGATTCTTACTATTCCATTATATTACCATTATGATTCTTACTATTCCACTATAAGGATCACTAAAATGATTCACTCATGATTATAGTTGTACTAAATGAGAATCCAACCTCAAATTGTATAGTGGGATCAAGTATTTTATTAACACCATACCATTAACACTTGTTGGAGTGTATATTTCAAGGAAGTGTATTTTAATAACGCCATATCATTAAATTTTGTTGATGGAAATTAGGATCCCTTGATGAGCAACTAACAAAGTATTATTCAGAGTTCTAGGCTATAATACTTGACATTATTAGTTTGGTTCTATAATGGTTGTATGTTCATGTTTGGATGATTTTTGTGTTGTTTGATTTTAGTTTTGAACATACATGCTAACAACTAAGAATTAAACCATCTTTGTTGTGTAAGTGAATTTTTAATATCAATTGAAAAGTAGTAAGATTTTTTTATTTTTTTTAAGATGGAAAAAATTTTCATAATTGGATTATTAATAGTAGTGAGGATAGTCATCTCTAAGTGCTATAAAAGACACAGTTTCATTCCTATCATATGCCTCAAAGCTTTGGACCAATAACATATTTTCTGATGTTTAAAGATAAATTAATTAATTCTTACCTGAAAATGATATTTTTCACCTACTTATTTAACCCTCATCTCAAAACTTTAAATTCACAATTTTTTTTTATTGGTTGTTTAAATGTATTTTCTTAAATTTATTTTCTGTAAATCTAAAAATTTATCTCCATAGCAGGTTTTAATCACTATTTGTATGCTATTGACACTTTCCAAAAATGAAAATATGGTAGCAATTTTGAAAGAGTTCCTAACTGGATAGATGTCATTGTTTTTTTAAAATAAGAAAATTTGCTTTTCTGAAAATTATTGCTTTTCACTTACCACTTCAAGTAATATTTTACCATTCTTACTACTTTTCCCAATATTATTGCTGAAAACCAACTTTAGTTTCTTGTGGTTTGGTTACTCTTAGACTATTTAAACATTTTTTTCATTTTTTCATTTGATGCATTTCGAGTTTGACAAAATCCTCTTCCATGTGTTGATGTTTAGCTTAATAATATTCAATTATATCTTACCACTTCTCTACCAATTCTGTTTTTCTGTTTTCTCAGTATTTTATTTTAAATCTTAAACTAGACGTATGAGTAATTTTATATACATATCACTTCCTTCTTATTTTTCATAACGGTATTTTATTTTAAATCCTAAACTAGACGTATGAGTAATTTTATATACATATCACTTCCTTCTTATTTTTCATAACTTTTTTTGTGAAAACAAAACTGAACTCCTAAACTCCTTGCAGTACACTTATGACGAATTTTATATAACTTCCTTCTTACTTTTCAAATCTCAGTTTTGTGAAAACAAAACCAATAAAGCTTTTTCATAAATAAATTCGATATCATATCACACAGCTTAACATTTAGTGAGCAGCTCTACACCTACAAGCAAAACAAATGTCTATAAAGTATAAAAGTTAAAAATTCCACGTGCTCAGCTACAGGCAAATAACTAAATAGGCAAACGACTAAATATAGGAGTCCCCACTTGGAATTGACCCAATGACCTATCGATCTAGGAGTCCGCAATTGGAATGGACCCAACAACCTATTGATCTGAACGTAAATACCATACCGTTCTCTTATATGCCCATCCACGATGGTACAATTATCAAATAGTATAAGGGTTAAAATAATCAATTATCCCTTATAATATAAGGGTTAAAATAATTACTTATAGTATTGGTTGTAGTTTTGTTATATTATAATATAAAGGTTATTTTGTACATGATATGTAGGTTAAAAGCAAAATGTGATTATGAAGATTATGAATACAGTTTAATTTTTTACAATAAAATATTAGAGTGTTTATTTAATGTTTTGTTAAATTATAATATGATGTTAGAATAATTACTTATATTGTTTGTATGGTTGAAGATTTGTTATATAAAGATTATTTTGTACATGGTATATAAATTAAAAAGAGATAACTATGAATATGGTTTTACTTTTATAATAACAAAGATTGTATGGCAACGCAGTCCCTACCGAGTTAGTTGGGAAATACATGTTGTACAATAAAACTTGATATCACTAAATGCACAAATAATGAATATTTTTTATAAAAAGATAATAATTTAGGGTTATTTGTTATTCAAAGTGTATAATGAACCGTAAGCTGAAAAGAACTATAATATTCATAAATATAATATAAATATAATAAATATATTATAAATATAATAAATATATTATAAATATAATAATACATAATATATTGGATAATAAATATAATAATGCATAATAATAAATACATAGTAAATTTTTTATATTTAGATGTGGTGATTGGTAAAATTCATTGATTATGTAATTAATTGTACATATTGAAAGAGGTGAAGGAAGTAATAAGACTTCAATTCTATCAACCAATTAGAAATGAAAAACACAAATATTTTTATTATATCCAAAAATATATATTTGTTTTCCTATGTTAAACATTACATTGCATACACAAATTTATGGTAAAAGACAAGTTAATGTCACATCAAAAACAAACTCATTGCTATAGTCCCATAACAGGGACTAATAAAATATCATAGTGTTTTAAGTAAAAATGTTTAATAAAATAAATTTCATAAAATGTTATGATTGTAATTATAAATTCAAAATTTTGTTACATTACAATATTAATATTATTGTTTTTTATGTTTTTAAATATATTTTTTAAAATAATTATTATGATTATGATGTAGAGTGTTTGTAAATTATTGTTTTTTAAATTATTTATTCGAAATAATAATATAAATAAATTTAATAGAAATGAGAATTGGTGATTTTTATACTTAGTTTTAGTTTGTATATGCAAAATTATACTTACTTTTATTTTGATATTCATTTTGTATTTGCATTGCATCACATGACATACACATGTTACTCATTATATTTACCCTAGTAATAAGGAGACATATTTATTTATTTACCCTAGTAATAGGTGGAGGGAGGTAACTGTCTCAAGTTGGGTGGTTGACCATGTTTACACAAAGTTTTTTAAGTTGGACCATCTTTATTGATGCTAAACTTATTACTTATATTATCTTTTTAAAATAGCCACATGTAATTATATCCTATAATCCTTAATTGTTTATCTTTAGAAAATTATAACCTAACAATTACATTATATCCAATCATTTATATTAAATCATTAAAATAATCCACTACCACTAAACCATGAACCCATAATCCTATCACATGTTAAACTGTTATTATAACCTAACTTTTATACCATTTTAAATATTATGGACTTTTAATCCCTAAAACGAATCTCTATATCACTTTTCATTTTCAATCTTATAATATCATTTAAACTTAACTTATAAATTCCAAAATTAAATCATAATCCCTAAACTTTATAACCCTTCTCAACCTTAAGTTATCTACCCCTTAATATTTATAATTCTTAATTTATACTACTTTATAGTGCTTTACTTCAAAAATAATTACTATAAATATTAACCTATATAAACATGTCATTCAAAATATCTATTTATAACTTCTAAATATTAAAATCCTTAACACATAACATGTATCATACCTATAACACGTCTATTTCATAAAACTAATAACTATTATACATTTTAACCTTTACTTTTTAGAAACTCCTAAACCTTATAATTCATAACACACACACACACACACACACACACACACACACACACATATATATAGATATATAGATATATACAGCCTGAGTGGTCCTAATGGTTAAGAACATGTGTATCCTTTTAAGAGGTCATAAGTTCAAATCCAGAGGGGGGTAGGGTATGTATACCTTCGTAGACTTTATTATAATTATTATTATATATATATATATATATATATATATCCCAAACTCTCATTATCTTAGATACTATTCCTTAAACTATATTATTATTATATAAATTAAAACTCTTATTTCTTTTAATATATCTCCTCTATAATTTTCTATACCATTATTTTTAATATTATGTAACTCATTTAACTATTAAACTATATGAAATTTAACCTCTATAGTCCATAAATAACATTGCTATTGTAATATAACTCTTACCACTCATAACTTTTATAAGTCATAATCTCATTCTAAGTTAATCATTATAACCATTATCACGTGTATCTTATATAACTCCTAATTGATAATTATTATAATAACTAACTTATATAACAAGTGGAACCTATAACCTCCATCACATGTAAACCTATAAC
>ML778661.1:111844-122061 GCA_009831015.1 Picea engelmannii | reverse complement strand
TAATCCATATAAGTTCTAATCCTTATAACCTTTAACCTATATAATCTCTAACCCTTATAACATTTAATCCCTATGAATTTACCATTATAACTTCTAATCCACAATCCTTACAACCACTTAATATTAAAACCTATAACTCATAAACCTTATATCTGTCAGGATTCCTAAACATTATAAACATTATAATGTTATCATTCTTAACCCTTATAGCCCCTAGAAGACTTAACGTTAACCTCTATAATTTCTCATCCATGTAACAATTATCCTATATAAACCTTAACAACTATAACATTTATCACTCCTAAACATATAATACATACCCATCTAAACCTTTACCACTATAACCCTTAACCACTAACCTCAATGACTTATAATACCTATAAAATCAATACATCATAAACCCTATAGCACCTATCACCCATAATTTCTAGTCCCTATAATCCCAAATTGACCTATACAAATCATAATTCCTATAACCTAACATGTAACTCCTATAACACCTAACATATAACCCATGTAATCTCTAACCCATTTATATTCTAAAATTTTCAATACCTAGTATCTCTAATCTTTGTAACCCATATAATCCTAAAATTTTGTAAAACCATCTTGTATAACCCCTAACCCCCACCACTTATTCCCATACACATTTTTCCCCTAACAACTAACATTGCTAACCCATAAGTTTTATAATATTTAATCATTCATATCCATAGCTCTTAAAAAAACTAACCTTTATCATTCTCACATGCTATCAACCATAAACCTCATAATCCTTAACCCATATGACCACTAACTCAAATAACCCTAGGTTATTACTCTGTGTAACCCTTATAAATCATAATCTATAATACCAATTATATAATGTATATAATTCTAATCCCTTACAACTAAACCTCTTTATTAAAACTTACTATATACCTAAAACCCTTAATATCTATAATGAGCAACTTGTATATCCCTAAAATTGTAACTCTTATAAACCATATACATAATACATCTACACCTATCAACCCCAATTCCTAAATAATAACCAATATAACCCACAAAACATGTAACCCTCAACACTTTATACATATAACCAATATAAACATTATCCCCTAACATGCCCTTATAACTTCAATAAATTCTTAAACCACACATTATTTATAATTATCAACTCCTATAACCCCTAACACATGTAACATTTATAATTGTTAATAATTAATCTTTATAACCATATCCATAACCCTCAAACATGTCTATATTTTTATAACTTCTAACACATAAACTTTGCTTTGTAGAATTCCAAAGAACTATCCATAATAATCTATCATCCTACTAATCGATATAAACCTTAACATTTATAACCCACAATCTCTATAACCCTCATCCATTATAAAGTCTAAACTGTATAACCTCTAATATGTAGAAGCCATAAACCATATTATCCAAAAACCTTATATCCCCTTATCTCTTTAGCTCTAAAGAAAATACCCCTAGTGTCACCCTTAAGTCCTAATCCATGTATTTCTCAAAAATTATCATCTAGATTGTAATGAATATTACCATTATGTCCTTTATCCCATAACTCTTAGCCATTACACCCTATAATCATGTGATAATCACTAACCCTTGTCACTTAACCTAATAACCTTTATGAACCATCCTTTATAACCCTTATCCCTTTAATCCATAACCTAAAACAACCATAATATCCATTCTTTATAACTTCTAATTCCTAATCTATTTAATACCTAACTCTTATAAACCTCTATCCCTAAAACCCCTAAACTTCTAACTTTTGTAATACAAGGGAACCCATAACATACACATCTAATCAAGCTCCATCAATCACTTACTAAATTGAATATATTGCTACAAGTTAAACACTTCCAATTACTAATTCATTATTATTGAGTAATTGTGATACATTAATTATTTCCAATAATAAATTGCCATCAAGGAATTAAAATTTATTAAGTACACAAAGGTAACTTTACACTTGAGTTAATTTTTACAATATTAGATATGCATTGTGAAATGTTCATTACATACTCAATAACTTATAATATAATAAAGAAATATTCTATCATTACTTATAATATCAAAATAAAGAAATTCGTCTATCTACACTAGGTAAGACTACACAACTTTGTTCTAATCACTTACAATCGCTAGTTCTAATCACTTACTAGGGTCTTCTAATGGTAAAAGGATAAAATTTAGACTCTAAATCTAACCCTTGTAATTGTCAAAAAAATGACCCTAGGGAATACCATAAGAGGCCATAAAAATGCCCCTACCAACATCAATATTTAACGAAGATTGAAGGATTTGATCAACATGCAACCTCGAAGGTGTGGTCTCGTTGAGAGGGAAATCGATTGATCCTTCCACATGGAAACCTAAGGATTAAACAAAATCGATGGTGTTTACTTCGATACGGTTCCATTTGAAGCATGTCTCAAGTCTAAGTAATTACTATAGTTAGAACAATAATTCTTAAGTACCTGCAATTGTCATCCATGTAGTGTCTCAACTACAAAACTAATTAAAAGCATTCAATTATAGAGAAATGGAAATTATGTGTTAATCTGCTGAGCCAAATGACTGGTAACCGTAGTAAGTATTCAAGATTTTTCTTTTACAATTTGAAATTTACTTTATAATACCGAGGAAGATTTCCAAAGAATTCTTGATAAAAATTACATCTATCAGCAACAACATTGTACATCCATTCTCTATGTACGATCATGAATATGTTTGACAGAAACACCAATGGGATTCGTGAGTATTTTGTAATTCTTTGAATTAACACAATATCAAAGGTTGTCATGAGAAGACTACAAATCGCTCCCCACCTATGGTTGTAAGAGAAATCATTAACATTGAAATTACGCTAACAATTAAAATTCCAATAGTGCAACAACATGTTCAATGATAAATTTTTCGTATACCTCATCATTTCATTTGCAAATATTTTTATAATAACATAAATGTAGAACTGGGCATTTTAAAAATAATCGTTACATAGATTAGATATGTTATATATCAGATTTATTATTCAAATCAATTCAAAATTTAATTTAAACACACTTCATAGATTCATCGTATAAAAGAAATTACAACATTTTCACATTCTACAGAAATTGTGGCAAAAATAACTATTCATCCTGTTACTTAAATCATTGATTATCTTTTCAAGAAATTATTAATCTACAACATCAAGCAATAAAATACCGTAACCTAGATGAGATGATCTTGATACCGATCTACAATCCATAGTCTTGTGCAACGTTTTTCCTTTTTGCTTGCCAATCCAAAGACTTCACCGGTACCTCTCGTTGGCTAAGGGTACTCTTCTTCCCCCTTAGCCCCCCGAGAGACAAAGGGGTCACACACAATAAACCAGAAATCAATAACACCAAAAGTCTCGCAAGGAAGAGCTTCCACTCTTTTCACAAGTTTTGAAACCCAACTCTCAACAAGTAAACTAGTTCAGAAAATGTTTGACAGCATAACAACACTTTTCCAAAGTGAGCCCCCTCTCCCTTCCTCTCCAATTATTTTATAGAAAAATCCCATGCACAAATATTTATTTTTTAATAATTTAATTAAATGACTATTCATCCACTCATGTGTCACACTTTCCCAAGTTGCGCATATTAATTCCCTTTTTATTTTATTTATTTAGGCATTTTCCCTCACATTCCCCAAATTGTTCCTATTCTTCCTATTAGTTGTCCCTTAGTCCCCTAATTCTTCATTTTTTTGTGTCCCCTAACTAATTTTTAGTTTGAGTTGGATTACGAGTCTTCTTTTAGTTAGGATTAGTTGTGAATTGACTCAAGATGATTCAATCATCAAAAGTAAGATATTTTCTATAGTCTAAGTATTTTATTTTAGTTTTATAGGCCTTCTAGATTTTATTGACTCTTACTTTGTTTGTGTGATGTGCCTTTCAAGATGCACTTCCATGCTCCAAGGGTGCCACTCACATTTGACTAGTTTGGAAGTTTGTTTGACACTTGGAGTCAACACTCCACTTGGTTGACCTTGTGAGAGACTAAGGGTTGTCTAAGGAACAAAGATTACACCTTATTGCATGCCTCTTAGAATTATTTGTGAGCAAGTGTCTGAGTCTTCCCTCACGGCATCGTGGACCTCACGAAATATGTAATTGTTAGCCTATATTTCGGTTAAGGCGGGAGTGCTAGTAGACTCTAATAGGGACGTTGCCACACCTCTCCCTCAATCGTTTGGTTTCTGTGTATGACCCCTCTACTCCATATGTGAGTCGGATTAGCAAGCATCACCATGTATCCATCCACTCACAAGAACAATGTCAATTATTCATATACAAAAATCCATACTGGAATCAATCATATAGCGCATGCATGTAAATAAATACTCAAACCAAATACAAATACAGTTCTTTCATCAATCGAGAGTCCGAGGAAGTCGGTTGATGCCATTGACATCCTCAACCTCTCATGTATCATGCACACTCAATATAAATCTTTAATAATATCGAAGTCCATTGATGCCATCGACATCCTCAACTTGTTATGTATCCTACAGCCTGAGGAGAACTCATCAATAATACCTTCCAGTATACATACATCTAGAATTTAACATATAATCACAATTACATCATAATATAATCTCATCATCAAAGCATAATCATAATGTATCATAACTAGATCATTGCTCACAAGTGTCCTCAAAGAATAAGTTAGTATAAAATGTGCTCAGTGGAATGTTTTAAACTTCGTCCCGAATTTTGTACAATCTAAATGAAAGTAATAAATGAATATGACACAAATCTAAATATCCAATCTATCAAACAAATAAGGAAACTGTTGATGCATCTCATATGTGTCCTCCCATGTAGCCGAGTGTGGAGTATAGTTGTCCCATTCGACCTTGACCTGATAGACTATTTGATGTCATAGTTTTTGAGTGCGATGGTCCAATATGCAGATTGGCTCGGCCATGAGAGCACCCTCATCTGACCGCAAAGAAATCAAGTCAATAACATGTGACAGATATGAAATATAATATCATAAAACAAATACATGAAATACATCGTGCATATGCCTCAAATAATCAGGTAAGGCTAGTCGGTAAGCCACGGGTCCTTTTATTTCTACAACTTAGAAAGGTCCTAAAAACCAAGAAGAGATTTTAACACCCTTTCCAAACTTTATCAAACTCTTATGTGGTTTCACTTGTAGGAAAAAATTATCGCCAATCTCATAACTGTGGTCAATGTGATGGACATCGACATAACTCTTCTATCGATCTTGTGTTTCTTTAATCCTTTGTCTTATCATTCAGATATGTTCTTTCATTTCTTGGATCACTTCCATTCCTACTAGGACCCTATCCTGTAGTCGTTCCCAACTCAGACGTGTCTGATATGATCATCCATAAATAAACTCAAAAAATTCCATGTTTATCGAACTTTGATAACAGTTGTTGTTGTACGTGAATTCTACCAATGTTAAGAATTCTTCCCATCATTTTTTTTTATCCTTTCCATACATATGCAACATATCCTCTAAAATATAATTCATTCTTTCAGTTTGACCTTCTATTTGGGGTGATATGTTGTGCTAAAATTAAATTGTGTTCCCAAATCCTCTTGGAAACTACTCCAAAATCATCCAGTAAACATTGATCGTCAATCAAATATGATCTTTTTTGGTACTCCGTGTAACCTCACAATCTCTCTAAAAAAATACCTAGCTATGTATGGTGCTTGATACATCGTATGAACTATAATAAAGTGGGCACTCTTCGTCAGAGTTTCAATGACTACATGAATCAAATCATGTGTCCTTTTCATCAGTGGAAATACAATAATAAAATCCATTGAAATGAGTTCCCATTTCAATTCAGGAGTCACGTGTGGTTGTAATAATCCTACTAGATGTCTATGCTCAACCTTCACTTGTTGACATTCTAAACATATTTCCATGTAATTAACTGTCATTCTTCATTCCTTTCGAGAAAAATAAAGGCTTAAGGTCTGCCTTCATCTTCATGACTCCAGGATGAGCCAGGTATACTGCTCGATGAGATTCTCTTAAAATAAACTTCTTAATTCATTTTTAGATGGCGCATAAATTATGTTGTTATACCTAAACAATCTGTCATTGTCAAATGAATAACCTTCATACCTTGGTACCATCATGGTATCTTGTCCATCCTTAACTTCCTTATACCAATCATCGTCAATCTATAAAGCTAGAATATTTTCTCGAAGATTCGTTTAAAGAGGTATTACTAAGAACATGTGTGGTCTCTAGCTCAACACATCTGCTACTCTATTCACTATTCCTTTAATGTAGGTAATATCAAACTCATATTCACTAAGTAGTTCTGACCAATACCTTTGTCGCGCGTTCAAGTCACTCTGAGTAAAAATATGTTGCAATCCACAGTGATCACTCTTCAACTTGAAATTTTGTCCAATATGATAATGCCTCCAAACTCTCAAGGCATAAACAATTTCGAATAACTCCAAATCGTGTGTTGCGTAATTCTCAGGGATGATTTTAGGGATGGAAATTTATTTTAAAATGTAGAAACCTTGGCGAATCTTACTAATCCTTCATATGGCAACTATAAATGTTTGGCGATAGTTTCATAAAAATATTCAAATTTCTAAGGATTTTATATAGTTTTTATAAAATTTTGGCGATTCTTAAGGTAAAATAATTGTATCCTATAGAATTTGGGCGAATCATTTTTAAAATAGCGAATCTCTTTTTTGGAAAAACCATGGAAAATTAGCCCATGAGCGAAATTTAGCCCCTAAAATCATCCATGGTAATTCTCTTCATGCCGTCTTAATTTCCTTGAAATGTAAGTGATCACTTGACCGTCTTGCATCAAAACTCCACCTAGAACTTCCTTGGATGTGTTCATGCATACCAATAATTCCTTGTCCATGTTAGGAACCTTCAGTATCGATTATGTCGTTAATAAATCCTTAAGATTTTGAAATGCTTCTGTGCATTTTGATGACCATACAAATTTCTTGTTTTTCTTCTACAATTCCATAATTGGATTTGCTATCTTCGAAAAACCTTCAACAAAGAGTTGATAATAACCCACTAAGCCCATAAAGATATGTACTTATTGTGTGTTCGTTGGTGTTGGCCATTCCATAATAGCCTCTAATTTCACTGGATCCATAGTGATACCTTCTCTAGATATTATATGTCCCAAGTAATGAATCTTCGTCTGGTAAAACAAGCATTTCGACAGTTTCCCGTACAACTTGTTTTCTCTTAGACATTGTAAAAATAAACTCAAGTGTTTGTCATGATATTATTTCATTCGAGAATAAATCAATATGTCATCAATAAATACTTGTACAAACTTGTCCAAGCATTCACATAATACCCCATTCATCAAACTCATGAATATGCCGGGGGAATTTGTCAATACAAATGGTAAAACTGGAAACTTATAATGTTTGAATATCATCTTAGATGCGGTCTTAGGGATATCTTCCTCCTTAATTTTCAACTAATGATATCCTAATCTCGAGTCAATATTTGAAACCATTCTTGCTCCTTTCATCTAGTCAAATAAATCATCAATCCTTGGCAATAGGTATTGGTTCTTTATCGTAGCTTTGTTCAATAGACAATAGTCAATGAAAATCCTCCATGAACCATCCTTATTTCTTACAAAAATCACTTCCGCACCCCACGTTGATATGCTTGGACATATAAGTCCAAAATCCAACAACTCCTTCAATTTCATTTTCAACTCCTGCAATTTTGGTGTTGACATCTGATATGACATTCTTGCAATCATTTATGTTCCAGGTTTTAGGTCTATGGTAAATTCTAATTCTCTTTTAGGCAAAAAACATGGTAATTCCTCAGGAAATACATCGGCAAACTCAGATAATACAAGAAGATTTTATAATCCTTTCATGTCCCCCTTTTTGTTAAGCACCAAAATGGCATACAAATTACATCATTTACGCATAATTTTTTGTAATTGTAGGGAAGAAATAATTCTCAACGACACTCGGTTTCTTCCTACAATTACTCTACCATGTCCCAAATCATCATTCAAACTTAAACATTTTGTATTGTAGCTAAGTATCACATCGTGTGATTCTAACCAATCGATTCCTATCACTATATCGTAAGATCCCAAGATTGTAACATACATGTTTACACTTGTAAGTAAGTCACCCAAGTTAATGTTACATTCCTTCACTTTTCCTCCAACCTTTTGCTTGTCTCCAGATGCGATTTTCACATGTCTAAACTCATATTGTTTGATTTCCTTCACCTTAATTCTTTTAAGCACAACACTAGATACAAAAATTTTAGTAGCTCCTAGATCTATTAAAATACTAAAATGATGATCGATTATCATACCATATGTCTCGAGCATGGTGGAATGATGCTCAACCTGGCATTTATTCACTGCTACATGTATCCGACAACTCTTTCCTTGTTAATAGGAAAATATCTCTGGTAATGTGGCTCTCCACATGTCCAACATGTGCTCCTAGTCCCAAAAGTAGTAGATGTTGGCCTAGGAGTCTGTTGTACTGGTCTATTATGCAGACCAGATCTAAACTATTTTGATTTTTGTGGATGATGTTTTTTTTTATGCTACTGATGTGGTGCTCTCTAAGGATTCCTCTGTTGAGGATTCCATAGGCACAATGTCGACAATACAAGTCCTCTAGGCATATCATGGTACCCATAAGTCTGTCTAAATGGTGTCTGATGTTGTTGCACTCCCGTTGGCACCTGTGTTATCTGTCTAGAAGGAGTCCTGCCCTGAACCCCACTGGTCAACTCTTCCTCAACAATGAGGGCCTTCTGAACTACATCGTGCAATGTCTGAGGCATCAATATCCTCACTTTGGCATGAATGTTGAAGTTGAGACCGAACACAAACTTGTTAACATTTAATTTATCAGTGTTCAAATGTGGAACGTATTTAAGTAACTCCATGTACTTGGCCTCATACTTTTGTACTATATGACTACCCTGTCATAAGGCGTTGAAATCACTAAGCTTGCACTCAATGAATTCTTCGGACAAGTACCTTTCCCAGAATCATTCCTCTAACAATTCCCATGACATGTCTTCAAAGACCATGTTTAGTTGAGGTAAGAGTGTCTTCCACAAAAGAAGAGCACTCCCTTTCAGTTGAAAGACCACCATGCATAATTTCATCTTGGAGGTGTAATCACATAGTGCAAATCACATCACCATGTTCTCCAACCATGCCTCGGTGACTAAGCCATCTGTGGCACCCTAGAACTCAGGAAATTTAACTTTCTCAAGTTCTCTATGTATACTACTACTACCTACTGGAGTGTGTTAAGAACCCTCATTGGGAAAAAACTCTCTTCCCTCATCTCGATCCAAGCGGTTGATCAATGCCTCTAACATCTTCTGCAAGGATCTCATCATACCTACCACATCTCCCACAACAAGCTTCTCCTACTTAGTAGTCTGCTCCTCTCCAAGTGGATTTTTTCCCTCCTTCATGGATTCTATCAGAGGAAGTGTACCGCTTCCCACCGCACCATGTCGTCTACTCATCTTAGGTCCTCTGACCATGATACCTGTCATAGCGAAATATAAATTTCATTAGTGATTCATCTTTAACTTATATAACAAAAAAATGAAAGGTGTAATCGGGTTTCGTGTAGCAATGTTGAACCGAATCTGATACATACATAATAGATCCCTTGAATGAATGACTAAAATAGATAGATCAAATAGCTTTAACTTGAATCATGACATCCCCGGATGGGGTGACAGCGTGGCAAAAGCGACCACGTGGCTCCAAGTTGGGATAGGGAGGCACAGCGCCCACCGGCTCACGTCAAGTTCACAGTTAATTCGCCATGAATCCACCCAGGCGCATTCAAATGTGGAGTGCGTTCGCGCAACGCGAAGGTACCCGTTCCCAGGTTCAGCGTTTAATGAGTTTAATGTTAGCAGTGATGGCGGTGTATATCGATACCACCACCTTTCTCCGGTTCATTGCACGCAGTGAACCTCCGGGACACCAAGAGCTCTCGCGAATTTCGCTACACAGCAGGGTCACTCTCTTCCGTTCTAAGAAGCCGAGCGGCCTGGTCGCATCAGCACCGGGCACCACCATGCCAAGGCTCCGGGGCACACCGAGACGGGGGGCGGCCTGGTATGCTGCAAAGTCGCGGCGTAAGAGAA
>ML778661.1:78462-97775 GCA_009831015.1 Picea engelmannii | reverse complement strand
AAGTCTAAGCTAGCCCAAAACAACTCCCAATAGGAACAATGGACATCTTATAAAACATTTCATTGTTGTTCATATTATATGTTCAAGAGTAAATTAGAGTAATCAAGGGGATATACATAGCATTCGACAATCTCTTGAAAAATCCCTATGACAAGGGTGACTCCACAATGTTTATTAATGAGAAGATGAGTTCGGTACTATTGTACAAAGCCCAAATGATAAGGACAGGGGTGATGAGTGATGGAAAATGCAATTATTTTGGTTATAAATTGTCAAGGATTATAGTGGCAAGTTGGTATTTGATCTAACAATTATGAGTAAAAAGGAGACTTAGAGAGGGGAACAAATTTCATTCGTCATTATGAGTAATGAGGGATCCTTTTCAATAGAGTTTGTAATAGGGACTATTTTTTGTTGGGGAGAAGTGTCCAAATATTGGTGTACCCTAGGATCATCAAGGGATTTCTCATCTATGTACAAGCATTTGGATGTGAATTATTATTATAAGAATAAGCATTTTGTAGTAGTGTCCTTTGGAGCCATATAATACTTGCACTAACATGTGGGATGAGAGGAGGGGTCTAGATTATTGGGATTACCTTCATGCATTGTTTAATAGGAACTAGGATTTGGACTAGGGATAGCAGTAAGGTTAGGATTATGGAAATGAATGAAGTGAGCGATCTTTTCTAATTTATTTTCCATAATGAGGATATGGATAAAGACTTTGTATATGGGATTTCTCTAAAATAGTTATACTTCTTTATAAAAAAACTACAAGTAAACCAAAATTGTATTTAAAATATATAGAAGTAAACCAAAACACCACATGGAACTTGGCAGATATATCGATATCTACATATTCATGAGGATTGTGAACTTTTACTAGTATAAAGCCTACTTTTAAAAACACTTCAAAACCCTTACCTTTTCATTGTTCTTTCACCGGAGCCATTAGCCCATAAAACTTGATAAGAGTTGTCCACGAGATGCATTTTCATCACCAAGACCTAGTAAAGGGTGATATAATAAAATATGAATAGACTTTACAAGCATGCTACTGTAGTTTCCTTATTCATTTGATTTACCTGCGTGGCTGGGGAGATAGGAGTATGGCCCAAGATTTTTCTATATTCAATCACACTTTTAAAACCATGCGTGTAACCAAGCTTCAGGTCCTCCTCGGTGGCAACAGTGTCGAACATATTTAACTGCAGTGCATAACACCATTAAAAATTCCAATAACAAAAACATATATTTGTTCACTATTGTTAAATAAATACTAACCATAGTTAATCATTTAAATCTTACTATTTGGGCTTTGAGTTTTCCGTAGCCACCCTAGCTTAGTTTATCTTGTTCGTGTTTTTCCACTCTGGCCTTTGTTTCTTCGGATGTGTCTGGTAGCCTACATATGGAATTTTTGAAAAAAAATAGATATCAGAATTGTTACTTAAAACAGGAAAGAAAAACATAAATGCTCATATTTCACTGATAATATGACATGTGTTGTACCTTGCTTGACTAGCTCGTGGTTGTCGTCCCTTTTTTTTCAACAAGTTCTCCTTTGCGTCCTCTATTAGTGCCTTCCACTCTTTCTCTGGAACCATGGGAGGGCGCTCATGCTTGAGGTCTATTTGCAATTTATCCCTATACTAGGCCCTAGTGTATTTTAAATTCTCACCGACCAACTTTGTAACCACTTTCTTGTTGAAAGTGTTGTCAAACAAGTTTATCATGTGATCTATTAAATCTTCTTTCTTTTTGCTATCTTGGTCATTCCACTGTGTGTGAATGGTGGGGCCAAACAACTCCAATGATTTGTCATGTAAGTTTCTATAGAAAACATTGTTTCCTACAGTAACATGTTATCCATTAATAAATTAATAATTTCAACAAATGTCCATTTCAATTTCATGAAGAAAATGAATCAATTAATGGGACAATTACTTGCAATCTTTTGAATCCTTATCAGAACATATGCATCATCCACCAGAAAGGTGACATCTAGTGATTTGGTGCTTTTAATTCATTCTGCTCCATGTAGAATAGTATCATGTGCACCTACACTATGTTTCTCTCTGGAGTCATCATGTGGAGTCCCAAGATCCAACTCATCATGCTCCGTCTTGTCACGCTAGTCAAAATCACCCCACTCATCAATGGATTCTAGGGGAACCTCGGGAGGTTCAAAAAGCCTCACTTGCACTTTGCTATGTCAACCTTTTTTTGCATTGGACCCTCACTGCTACCTATAGCAGTTGCAATAACGATAGGTTCCCCACGCATGGGGTTTAAAAACTCCTACAAATAGAAACATTTTCTTTATTAGATCATATAGAAAATATAAAACTAAAAAACGGATATGAAATTGTCATAGCTAATAAAAATAGGTAAAGATGCCACTTACCCCAAAATTAGTTATTGTAGTTTTTAGCTCTACAATTCTTTCCCTATCCTCCCGTGTCAGAGGTCTTTTGCTAATCAAACCTAGATATTCCATGTTAGCCTTCTTCAAGGCCTTCGTTACATTTTTCATTGGGTTTGTCGAATAATATATTTCGTCCTCATAAATATCCTCTGTGGGAGCCTGGATAGATGTTGACATAATAAATCAATCAACAAAAGTTATGAAATTCACCTCTAACATTAAAAAAATGAAATATTGCAGTAATATTAGAAAAAACAATAACAAAAATTCATAAATTTAGTTGTTGTAGTCATAAGTTGTTACTGTATTTAACATTTACCTGGTGAGGCACTGCAAGTGCCTTTCCACGGTCACCCTCGAGAGATGTAGCGGGTGAAACTCGAACATGGTCACCCTGGATAGAAGTTGACACAATAAATCAATTAACAAAAGTTATGAAATTCACCTATAACATTTCAAAAATGAAATATTGGAGTAATATCAGAAAAAAAATAATGAAATTTCGAAAATTTAGTTGTTGTAGTCATAAGTTGTTAATGTATTTAACATTTACCTGGTGAGGCACTGCGAGTGCTTTTCCACGGTCACCCTGGAGAGATGTAGCGGGTGAAACTCGGACATGGTCACCCTGGACAGAAGTTGACACAATAAATCAATTAACAAAAGTTATGAAATTCACATGTAACATTTAAAAAATGAAATATTGAAGTAATATCAGAAAAAAAATAATGAAATTTCAGAAATTTAGTTGTTGTAGTCATAAGTTGTTAATGTATTTAACATTTACCTAGTGAGGCACTGCGTGTGCCTTTCCACGGTCGCCCTGGAGAGATGTAGCTGGTGAAACTCAAATATGGTCACCTTGGACAGAAGTTGACAGAATAAATCAATCAACAAAAGTTATGAAATTCACCTGTAACATTTAAAAAATGAAATATTGGACTAATATCAGAAAAAAAATAATGAAATTTCAGAAATTTAGTTGTTGTAGTCATAAGTTGTTACTGTATTTAACATTTACCTACTGAGGCATAGTGGGTGTCTTTCCACGGTAACCCTGGAGAGATGTAGCATGTGATTTTCTACCATGGTCACCCTGGACAGATATTGGCACAATAAATCAATCAATAAAAGTTATGAAATTCACCTATAACATTAAGAAAATGAAATATTGCAGTAATAAAAGAAAAAAAAATAATGAAATTTCTGAAATTTAGTTGTTGTAGTCATAAGTTCTTAGTGTATTTAACATTTACCTACTGAGGCGAAGTGGGTGCCTTTCCACGATCACCCTCTCCATCTATTCGATTTAAGTTGTAATCGATCAGCAACTCTTCACCTAGAACTATCGTTTTTGTTGCACATACAAATATACGATTTCCTTCGCGTGCCTCAAATATGAAATTCGGTTTCTTATTTGTTGCAACTGGTCGTGTACTATTTATAAAGCCCGTAATGTTTCCAGTATCTTTTGGCCTTCCATCAATATACATAGTTGCCCCTTTATTTTGATTGTTATCTAGTAGTTGTATATAATTTGCAGCAACTCCGTATCTCCGCATACTTTGCGTATATCGGACCAACATCAACCAATGATTGTATTTGTATAATGGTATGACATACTCCATCAATTCAGTTACAGTGCCATAGTCGACCTTTATGCCATCCATGGAAAATAACCCCAATCCATGTAAGGACGAAGGAGTAATGTGATACATCCTCCCACCGATGAAGAAATCTGTGTCCACTTCAGGTAGCTCCTTTGGTGCCCATCATTGCACTAGATGTTTATACCTCAAGGACAACTCAATGTCACCTATGCTCTCAGCATCATAATTACATGACCCTCTGTTGGCAATAAAAAATTGCATGCGGGTACGAAATCTTTTCCTTACCTTTTCCAACCTAGTTGATCTAGAACCGGTAGATCTAGTACAACACGTCTCACTTTCAACCTCTCTTACTATATCTTGATCATCACTCAAGGAAGATAGATCCGACAGATACCTATTTGGTGGTACCTACACTCGTTAAAACAAGAAGATAAGTTATCGTGCCAATATTCGTTTTTGGTACCAACACAGTTGCATATAGTGGAATTTAGTTACATAAAGTTGAAATTGCCACACCTATCCGTCACATAGTTGCATAAAGTTGAAATTGCCACACCTAGTTTCATATAGTTGCAATATAGTTTCATAAGTTGCATATAGTTGCATAAGTTACAATATAGTTGCATAAGTTGCATATAGTTGCATATAGTTGCATAAGTTGCAATATAGTTGCATAAGTTGCAATAAAGTTGCGTAAAGTTGCATAAGTTGCAATATTATTGCATAAGTTGCAATAAAGTTGCATAAAGTTGCATACGTTCCATAAAGTTTCTTAAGTTGCATAAGTTGCATGTTGCATAGTTGCATATAGTTGAATATTTGCATATATTTGCATATGAAATTATTGCAATATAGTTGCATATAGTTGCATATAGTTGCATAAGTTGCAATATAGTTGCATAAGTTGCAATATAGTACCAACACAATTTCATGTAGTTGCATTTACTTGCATAAAGTTGAAATTGCCACACCTATCCATCATATAGTTGCATATAGTTGCATAGTTGCATAAGTTGCATAAAGTTGTGTAAAGTTGCATAAGTTCCATAAAGTTGCTTAAGTTGCATAAGTGGCAAGTTGCATAGTTGCATAGTTGCATATGGTTGCATACGAAATTGTTGCAATATAGTTGCATAAGTTGCAATATAGTTGCATTTGACCACTCACCAATATTTGAGAATATAGTTGCAAAATAGTTGCATAAGTTGCAATATAGTTTCATTTGGAACCATTGGTACATTTTCATAAAAGGGCCTTAGGTCCTAAACATATTTTCTTTGGCTCATTGGACATTAACAAGGCCTCAAACGACCACATCTATCATATTTAATAGACTATCTGTCATATAGTTGCATAAAGTTGAAATTGCCACACCTATCTGTCATATAGTTGCATAAAGTTGAAATTGCCACACCTAGTTGCATATAGTTGCAATATAGTTTCATAAGTTGCATATAGTTGCATAAGTTGCAATATAGTTGCATAAGTTTCAATATAGTTGTATAATTTGCAATAAAGTTGCGTAAAGTTGCATAAGCTCCATAAAGTTGCTTAAGTTGCATGTTGCATAGTTGCATATAGTTGCATATTTGCATATAGTTGCATACGAAATTGTTGCAATATAGTTGCATATAGTTGTAATATAGTTGCATATAGTTGCATAAGTTGCAATATAGTTGCATAAGTTGCATATAGTTTCATAAGTAGCAATATAGTACCAACACAGTTGCATATAGCTACATTTAGTTGCATAAAGTTGAAATTGCCACACCTATGTGTCATATAGTTGAATATAGTTGCATAGTTGCATAAGTTGCATAAAGTTGTGTATAGTTGCATAGTTGCATAAATTGTATTGTTGCAAAATTTGCGTAAAGTTGCATAAGTTCCATAAAGTTGCTTAAGTTGCATAAGTTGCATGTTGCATAGTTGCATATAGTTGCATATGAAATTGTTGCAATATAGTTGCATAAGTTGCATATAGTTGCATAAGTTGCAATATAGTTGCATACAGTTGCATAAGATGCAATATAGTTGCATTTGACCACTCACCAATATTTGAGAATATAGTTGCAAAATAGTTGCATAAGTTGCAATATAGTTGCATTTGGAACCATTGGTATGTTTTCATAATAAGAATAGGTCTCAAGGTGTGTACCATGACTAGAGAGGAAAAAAAGGGCCTTAGGCCCTAAACATATTTTCTTTGGCTCATTTCCCATTAACAAGGCCTCAAACCACCACATCTATTCTATTTAATAGACTATGGTTCTTGGGTGGATTAACCTTCATGTGCTTAATGGCCAAGATCAAGCACCCAATGGTAGAAGAGATCAAGGGTTGAGATAAATGGTAGAAGTGCCTTTGGCCATATGTGTGTGTGTGTGCATGCACACCCGTCACACTATGGTCTAGAGGCAATTCTACCATTGGGTGCACATCCACTAAGCACGTATCTTTCAAGCATGCATCCATTGTACACACTTGTTAGGTGCACCCTTGTCTGGTGCTCTTGGGTACCTTGGGTCCAATTGTTCCACACATGGAGGGAGCTTGGTTCCACCTTACAGTGAAGTGTTTTGCAAGTGGAGGGAAAGTATCATACAAAACGGGGATGCCTTAAAAGTGATGAGGAATAAGGGAAGAACTCATTCACAAGGAGTGTAATGGAGCTATGCAATTTGTTCTAAATTCAAGGTTGGCATAGTAGAAAAAATTGGATCATTTGAGTGATAAGAAAAAGAAGATAGAACATGCAAGAGGTAGGCTTTTGGTTTCTTCAGGGATTGGATTATGCATGGTTTTTGGGTATTAGGTAGAAGGAAATATTTCCTTAGACTCATTTTACCTCTATAATAGAGTTGTGAGAAGAGGTTGCAAACCCCTTGTTGTATATCTGTAACATTATTCATATTATAAAGTTAAGGCACCTTCCTTGAGTGCCACATATATATGTGTGTTGTGGACTCTTTATGTCATTGGATGTCGATGTTTCTTGATTTTCTTTATGTTGGCTAAGTATTGAAATATTGGCTAAGTGTTAAAGTATTGATAAGATGTTTTAAAGGGCATGGTTGGATGTGTGCATGTTGTTCAATGAAATTGGATGAGTAGGACTTAGTTTCATTTGACATATTGTAGCCTAAGGGGAAGTTATGGTATTTAACCTGAAGTGAAGAGGCATAGTCTAGTTGTAGTAGGCACAGGTTGTCCAAGCCCTCGTGGTCAATGAAAGGTAGTGTTGCACAAGATTAGGTGTCAAAACATACTTGCGATAAACTCAAGTTTGAAAAGAAAAAAATTGGGCAGACTATAGGTTCATGACTAGTGGTATTCGGGCATACTCTTTGCCACTTTTTGAAGGAAAAGTGGTATCATATATTTTTTTGAGATAGTTTTGGTTCTCGTCACCATTGTCACTACTATGGCATGTGATATCATAGCATTCTTCATGATATTGGAATGAACTTGAAGCAAAGAAACAAGCTTTGGAATGAGTGTTGTTCCAATGGCTATATTAGATGTAGAGATGTATTCACATCATGAAGACAATGATGGTGGATAGGCTCCTAATATTCCAAGTGTCAAGACTAGGCTTGCAACCTAGGAAAAGGATGTGTAGAAGATGGAAAATTTTCTTTGCAAGAATGGAGAAAATGAACAATCCTTAGAAGAAGAGATGATCGACATCAACCATAGATTGGAATGACCAATGGAACCACATTCAAGCTTAGAGATTGGAGTGGAATTGCAAGTTTCTCCATTATTCACATGGATGACTATGAGGGAAATAATTCCCAAGGAAGGTCAAGGAAGTGCTTGTGACTCACTTAGATTTTTTGGTCATCATTTTAGGCTAAGATCCATGTTCCATCCTTACAATAAGGATGCGGCATGAAGACATAATTTGGTACAATGATTTCCTTGAGCATGGTATTTACAACTTGTAAAGGGGATGAGAAACCTTGCATTAGAGAACTTGGAGGAATTAAAATTGATGGATAATCTGTATGTGAGACATCAAGAGAAATTCTTAATTATACAACAATTTATGGAAAAAAAATCAATGAAGGTTTTGTAACAATGACTCACTAGGCTTGAGGATCCACCTGTCATCCCTACAATAAGGAAGTGGCATGAAGACATTGGCAGAATGACTTCCTTGAGCATGGTTTTTACAGATTGTAAGGGGAATGAGAAACCTTGTAGTAGATAAATTGGAGGAATTGTAATTGATGGATAATATATATGTGAGACATCAAGAGAAATTCTTATGCAACCTTTGATGGAAAACAATTGAATGAAGGTTTTGTAAAAAAGACTCACTAGGCTTGAATATCCATGTGTCATCCCTACAATAAGGAAGCTACATGAAGACATTGGCAGAATGGATTCCTTGAGCATGGTTTTTACAACCTGTAAAGGGGATGAAAAACCTTGTAGTATAGAACTTGGAGGAATTGGAATTGATGGATAATCTAAATGTGATACATCAAGAGAAATTCGTATGCAATCTTTGATGGAAAACAATGCAGTGAAGGTATTGTAACAAAGACTCACTAGGATTGAATTCATAGTGGAATCCATAGTGACAATAGTATCTGGAATGATGGATGTTTTCTTATATAATAAAGACATTCTAGTTCTATGTGGATAAATGGAGTTAGTAAAAGATTCAAACAAGGAATCTACTGAATAATTTGACCTATATGGGATAGATTTGACAAAAAACCAATATTCCTTGTGAATGAGTTCTTCCCTTATGCCTCATCACTTTTAAGGCATCCCCCTTTTATATGAGACTTTCCCTACACTTGAAAAATGCTTCACTATAAGGTGGAACCAAGCTCCCTCATTTCCATCTTTGACTATCCTCGATGGTGCCTCTTCCTTCTTCATGAATTGTTTACTAACTGTCCAATGTCCAATGGTGTTGCACCTAAAGTTCCATGTGTGGAATAATTGGACCCAAGGTACCCAAAAGCACTAGACAAGGGTGAACCTAACAAGTGTGTACAATGGATGCATGCTTGAAAGATACATGCTCAGTGGATGTGCACCCAATGGTAGAAGAGATCAAGGGTTGACACAAATGGTAGAAGTGACTTTGGGCATATGTGTGTGTGTGTACATGCACACCCATCGCAACGATGACCATAACGATCAATTCATGGTCTAGAGGCAATTCGAAGAAGTGTCCATAACGATGACCCAAGTTCAATTCATGGTGAGCTCCCTCCACACCTAGATGCTTTTTTCCTCTTTGTTGTAGCAACATATAGCCATAATCATTTTTAGTTTCCTCTTTCTTCATCTTGACTTGGAGTGTATCAAAATGGATTTCCATAGATTTTAAAATATCTGTCTTCATATCTCCAACATATTTTTAATTTCTACTTTTGTTAATATAGCTATGGTCATGGAGGTTTGTTCAACAATTCATTTGATTCCTTTACCCCTGTTGACACTCGGAACTGAAAATTGGGTTGCAGCAAATCAATCCCAAGGAAACCTCGAACCACTTTGGATCCCTCCCAACCCGAGAGGGATCTCTTGAACAATGTCACAACATGACCTTTAGTAAGCGTAAAAAGGTGGGTAGATTTATGGGTAAATGGTAGTTTTGGATCTTTTTAGAGTTTGGGGGTTGGACTAGGGAAACAGTCCATTGGGCATGGAGTCAAGTGAAAACTGAAGAAAGGAGATAACAACAGTGATCGTATAAACTTGTAGAAAATGAGGAAAAGTAAGTCTATCTTTCAGCAATTTGATAATCATGATGCGGTAGCAGAAAAAGAAAAGGAAAGGCCATCACAGTGAAAGCATCAATCAAGGAGGAATTTTCACTACGATAACCTTTAGAGGAAAAAAAATGAAGGATGATAACTAGATGCAGAGATCTTATCTGGAACGAATTATGATCAGTCACCATAGAACGCAACACATTTATATCAACTATGGGTAAGGAGCATATAAAATGAATTCCAAACGAATTTAACACAGCTGAAATGAGGAAGAGATAAACAATATGATAATGACAACACATATGCATCAACTGTGGGTAAGGAGCATATAAAATGAGTTCCAAACAAATTTAACACAGCTGAAATAACGAAGAAAATACTGAAAGAATCGACCGTGATGAATCTCACAGTCGCAAGTAAATACGTCATCTATATTATTTCATTCCTGGTTTACAAAATAACTCAGCATACAAAGGAACCCCTCTTCACAAGAGTTTTATTCCCAAGCTCACCCCCCACGCCCCTTTCTCTGTTACCTCCCTCGGTCTTTTAAAAGAAAAATCTAAAATAAAACTCTTTTTGTTTAGAGGAATACGAAACAGTTCGCCTTCATGGAATTCTGCGACTGTCAGGTGCATCTGCCAACTCTTTGAAATGGTAGTCTCCATAGCAAGTAAGGAGGAGCTTTCTTTTAATATTTTCTGACTCGTCAGCTTGGGACTGAGGAGGGCGATGAAAAGGGCCAAGAGGAAACATCTGAGGCACATAGGATTTCCACTTTTCAGTAGGCAAGTGATTCGATACACGAGAGATGAATTGGGGGTGTGTCCCAACTTGATCATTTTCCTTTTCGGTTGGCTATGAAGAGTCAGGACAATTGTTGTTGCCATTCCTTTGCCAAAACCTTGTTAATTGATCAGCTCCCAGCTCCTTTGGTCTACAGGACAATCTGTTAATAGAGAAGGAGGTACTTTCTGTACCTATTCCAACCTCATCTTCTGAGTCTGTTACCTGTGGTGTCTGATTGATAATATATGTTACAACATAGGCTCCGTCTAGGGATGGTACTTTCCCATAAAGTGCCAAGAACAGCTGACCATGTGCCTTCATCCATTGGGCAACCTAACGTGAAAGCTGTAATTCTGAGTTATCCTGTCAGTGAAATCACCATCAGAAACTTTTAATGGAGTCGCCAGAGCATGTGCAACCAATATTTGCCTATGACCAGCTGCTCAACCAGGCCTTAGGACTATGAAAATGTCATTCTCCCAGGGATAGACATCAACTTCGATTCCCCGGCAACGGCGCCAGAAAGATGTTGTTCCAGAGTCTGTACTTAAGGCTTAGAAGTACAATGTCTAGGCATCCAAAAGTGGGTAAAAGGTGGAGAAGGGAGAAACATCAACCTTCGGTAAAGAAAACTAAGGAAGATTTCTACATTGGCATTGTCTAGCTTCCAACTATTCCTGGATAGTTATATCCTGTTCAATGGCTTCCCATGAACATTCGAGTTCGACCCGGGTAGTGGCTGTTTTAAGAACAATGTCGAAAAGGTTTAAGGCGATGTGTGTTTGATTCAATAATCTGGGTTTGATATTAGGTTGTGTTGGTACAGGGACAGTCATGGAGGAACAGTAAAATAATAAAAACTTCAGGGAGAAATTAAGTGTTGTCTCAATTTGGTCGTATAAAAGAGAATTTACGGTTTCAGAAATAAAATAGGGATGCAAATCAAATGCTCTTTCCCATAACTGAGTTATATTTTAATAAAAGGTATGAGGTGGGAGAAAACAATTTAGCTGTCTATGGTGTAAGGCTCCTATCAAGGGAGAATCTCACGTATAAACAGAAGAGGAAAACTGTAAGGAAATAACCGATGTAGCAGAGAATATGTGTAGAATTCTTAAAATGTGGACTGGTCTTACACCCGCTGATAGCTGGTACAGAGGAAAAACAGTAAACAATTACAAAAAACCAAAATTCATTCGCTATAGTAGTGGTCGTACTAAATTATAATGAAGCACATCAGTTAGGAATATGAAATGAAATGAAATATGAGATACAAGAAAAAAAACTTGTAACACAGTCGTGACAGAATTGAGAATCTTCAGATTTGCTTTGTATTAACTCTCAAATGTAAAAAACTCTGTTACAATCGACACAAAAAGGTCCAGCCTCTTTTATTTCTTTCTGTGGTATATTTATACAATTTTACAAATAAGATAGGATATCAATAGTCACAAAATTTTGGTTATGACAGGGAGGAGAGAAATCGCTCCATTTCTTCTTCTCTGTCTTCAGTTGGTGCTAGATGTTTGTCTTCGCATGGGATCGGTACAGGTGACACATCTTTCAACCAGCTGAGATATTAGCCGCAACGGTTCTGCTTGACAACTGGCTTCAAAGAAGTAACATTCTCGGGTTAACTGTTGTAGCATGTCTTCCATCTGTCCATCTATGATGTCGATGGCACATAATTGTGCACTAGGTTTAATCATGTATTTATCTACTTGGACTATGTCCACCATAGTCATATGAGAAATATTGACCGAATCTCTTTCTTCTTTTTCCTTCAAATCAAGCGAGATATTTTCCACATTCATTTGCATCAACATCTCAGCATTACCTCCACTGTCAATGCCTAGTAGATTGCCATCTATAGAATTAAAGGCCTCCTCTAAGGAATTGGTTATTTTTTTGGCTTGTTGCTTGCCTTCGGCGATGTTATGCTCCCATTCCTTTAATAGAATGTTTCCTCTGGTTTGCTCTGAAATGGTGAACCTGGGAGTACCTGCCGAACCCCTGTTGTTCGTGGCTATCACATCCTCCTGGAAGGCGACCCGAGCTATTCCAACATCCCTTTCTCTGGCAGATAAGTTCTCGAAAACTTGATTTACCAGCAAACAGTTGTCTCGGATCGCTTCTATCTTGGCGAGAAAATTTCGCTGTGCCATAGAGACTCTACTCTGAATCTCGATCGCCTGGGATTTGAACATCCCAATGTTTATCATTCTATTCTCGGCGGTCTCCACCCTAGCCTGCAGCCTTTCGATCAAATCCCTCTGCTGGCTCGCTTGCATCTGACCATCCCGAACCACCAGTTGTGCTTGCTCGAGCTTAGTTTTGAGCATCTCTATCTTGTTTTTATCGGCCAACCTGGCCTGCTCTATTCCTACGCTTGCCTGGTCCTTAGCAGTCTTTGTTGTTGTGGCCAGTCTAGCTTCAAGGGTCCTAATGAGGCGATTTTTTCTTTTAAGTTGGTTTTTTAAGAGCCTGACTGAAAATTGATTTTCCAAGGCATATGCTCCTAGTGTCTCTACTATTTCAGTAGAAAATTGCTCATTTTTCTTGTCCTTTCCATCAGTTATAACTTTATATTTCTCGGCAGTTGACTCTCCTTCTTGATAGAATTCCCTTTTCACTACTGCCTTTCTCTTCTTATCGAAGAAAAACTCATTCGGAGGGAGTTCTTCTACCCTTATGGTCCTCAGCTCTTCATTGAATATCCATCCTGCATCGATATTTCCCTGCGTCGACTGCAAGGGGGTAACTAATGTGATAGTTTCTTCAATCTGGTTCGCTGATTTTCCTGGACAGTGGAGTAGCGACCAGACTCTGCTTCTTCGGCGGGTCTGGAGTCTTTATCTCTGCTTCCGGACTCTGCTTCTTTAGTGGGTCTGGAGTTTTTTTCTCTACTTTAGGACTCTTCGTTTTCTCCCCCTCTTCTTGGTGTTTTCCTTGATCTGGAGTCGCATCCTTAGAGCCTTTGGCATCCTTCTGTTTCACCTCCGAATTACCCAGACCTTCGCCTCGCAATACCACGGGAAGACAATTACATCGATGTTCCTGAAACTTCAGAACATCGGCTCTTTCCTCGGGTGCCAAGGTTTGTATCTAAGCTAGAATCTCAGCATAGGACCTTGCTCCTCAAAAAATGTCATCCGAGGGTGAATTCTCATGCTCAAATCTCTTGAGCCGGCAATTGGCCAAATGATTGCTCACGACCCTCTACAGATCGTGCTTCTTATATTCAATGGAGACCAAATTTAGGTCTTCCAGGGCTGTGGCCTCAGCTTTGGCATGCCCAAAATCTAATAAAGAATAAGAATTCAGACGAACAGGAAAAGGTGGCCATACCTTCTTCGAATATCCTTTAAGCTCTTTGCTTACACCACTGACTACTGTCTGCCTAGAAACCTCGCGACAAGCCAGCTTGTCGGGAATGAACAATGGCAGCGCATGAGGGGGAACAGAAGCCCCAAAAACTTTGAGGTACAAAAATTCTACTTCCACATACCACTCTTCTATGGTGCTCAGATTCGTTACTATGTTGTCTGAGATCCTGGGTGGTGGGTGACCAAAAATGGTAACATGCAAGGGCACCATCACCCAATTTAAAATTTCATACACAAAATTTTTCGCTTTGTTTTCCCATAATTTTTCATGATATACATGTATGGGTTTGTCTTCGGCCAGAGTCCAACTCCATCTCATTAATGGAAATGGTGTCATAGAACAAATTGCATCCATAATATATACAGACATGAAGAATAAAGATGCCTTCCCATTCTCTTTTTGCTCTTGATACTCTATGACCTGACTGGCCAAGCTATCGGAAAGCATCTTTGCCCAGTCAAAGGAACTTCCCTCAGTGACCCAAAACATTAGAGGCACCCATGAAAGGAAAAAATGCGAGGTGTCCTCTTTCCCATATAACTGGCATGTCATCATGGCCACATATTTGTACTGTGGTTCTAACGAAGCGATTGAATATATGCCGTGGGTATCAGCTCTGAACTTCGCGGTGTTTGAAATCCAATCCTTTATTAAACTGGACATGGTTTTATCATACTGTATGCATTCCTTCTGCTTGAACTCATCTAAGAATTCAGTGCCATATGTGTGGTCGGACGTCGTGGGTATCTTATACATGGTTTGCAGATGTTCCAGCCTGAAAGTCCCGATGGTGACTTTTTGTTCGTTCATGATTGTTCTAGTCGGTATGTCCACATGGTCCAATGCCCATCGGACCATATCATAATATGGAAGCAACCTTGGCCTGGGTACTACTCTGTGCATTCCGGATTGGATGACTATTTTGTACTTGGTGGTTATATCATCTTTTTCGTTGTCGTTGGAGTCGTCGGAATAGTCCACCAACTCTGCCTGTAGAACATCCGAAACGAACGACTAATTTGGGACCGAATTGATACTTCGAGGAAAAGTATCAGAGACATTGTTTGAGCCTTGTCCCGAAACCTCAACATTCACCTTTGATGCTTTTCACAGAGCCATGGCTGGAGATTGTGTTTTGGCTCCTCTACGATAGAAATGTGTATACATACAGAAGTCAGCTGCTCAGAGATAATGTTCTCTGCTTAATATGAAATGCATTTGTTATAATGAACCACAGCCTTTATATATATTTGAAAACCCGGTACCTTTCAGAACAAGTCTGTCAAATCACATTTGGAAATAAATTCTGCCATAAAAATCTGATCTTATATTTATCGATTTACCCTATTTCCTCATTAATGTCATAAATTTTGGCAGTTTTAAAATCTCAGTTGGCGTGTGGATAAATAAGGCTACCTCGTAAATCGTACAGACATAAAAAAACGGGATATTCATTGATTTAGCTTAATTAATCCGGTTTTACCGCTATTAACAATGTTTTGGTACTTGTTATATCGGGGATTTTACTTAAACATTTTAAACCTCCAACACCCGAGACTGTGATGACCGATTTTGGTTAATAAAAACAAAATCATTATTAGGGGCTCAATTAATTTTATAATCATTATATTCGCCATATCGCGACTCGGAGCTTCGAAGATAAGTTTCTGGGAGATTTACATGTCGAACTGTGAAACTGTGAGATCGTGATAACATGACTTAATTAAAAAAGAAGATAATCTTGGATTAAGTGATTAATTAATTACGTTATAACCACATCGTGATTTCGCGAGTCAGGGTTTAGATGGTGTAACTTTCGAAAAGGACAACGCCGAGTGGCGAAACGCCGAAAGAATCTTTTATCACAGTTTATCTTTTACCTTTAAACTTGATGAGGGCTACTCAAATAAGGATCTCGTGTTCTCGGCTATCGGGGTTATGACAATAAAATTTTGGGTTTGGCGGACGCCAAGGCGCGAAACCCCGAGAACGTTTAATCATGGGTCAGGGAAAACTTTACCCTCGTTACTGTCTTGAGTGAAAACTTAAAACGATTTCGCTGTTTCGTGGCTCGGGATGTGTGAACTACATGATTTATAATATCCGAGCTACGAGATCCCGAAGTAGAACAAAAGAGGAAACATTTTTGCGAAAGGTAGGACTCGTTTCGAGAGTATAAAAATCACCGCTGCTCACGTGATAAAGCTTCAGAGATCTCGATATCTCAGAGGGAAAAAATGAAAACCATCTTTAGATTTCAAGCATCAAAAAGGAAATTTGTGACGGGCTAGAAAAACAAGGGCGGCTCCAACAACCCCTTTTAGTAGAAACTCTTGAGTAGTTTTTTCAAACATTTATTATCTCATCATAAGTGCATTTGTAAATATCTACAAATGTGATCAAATTTAAAGCTTCCATATCATTATCTGTTACTTCTATCAGGATAATTGTCTTAGGAGAGTTTTTGTCAATTGAGCAATTGATAGATCTCTTTTAACCAAAGTGAAATATCTTAACATAGTCCTCTAATGATTTGTCCTTTCTAAGTCGTTTGGAATAGTTAATCTCTTGATCAGTCTCCATATTTTCAATATTCAGTGTATTTCTCTATAAAAATATTCTTCATAGTTTCCAATGTCTAAATATTATGTATATCTAGACCTATGAACCATTTGAGGGATATTTCCTTCAAAGTAGAGTGGAAAATTCTCAGCTGGGCATAATTATTATATTCATAAGTGTTGCAAAGGGATTCAAATTCAAGAATAAAAGTGTCTAGGACATCAGTGATCATTCTATGAAATTGGGGAAGAGTTGCTAGATTTATTTTTTCGTTCTTACTTGTTGCCCTATCCCCAAATTCTTCCACACTTTCTTCAAATATTCATTTTGGACTATATTGAATGGTTATTAACTTACACTACTCCCATGGGGATTTCTTATTCTCATGGCACAATCAAGGGGATTGGTCATGTGTGAGTTGTAAACAACTATGGTTAGGGCTCTTCAATTTTGAAACAGATTATGAGCCTAGTGCTAAGGGTACCATTGGATAATTTTAAAAGGATGACTTAACATTTCATAAAGAATTCTATCAAACATTTCATCAATAATTCTATCAAGCATTTCATCTAACAATTATCATGCACACTTAAGAGATAGGAGAAATAAGTAAAACCATTTCCTCTGGTCATGTGCCCTCCTCTGGTGCAAAACCGTGTGCCCTCCTCCTCTGCAAATCCGTGTGCCCTCCTCTGCAAATCCATTTTCTCTAGCCTCCTCCTATGTTCCTTCCTCCCGTGCACCTCTCCCTCCTTCTCCTCCTTCTCCCTCTGTAGGAACCTTAATTAATTAAACCCTAAAATTTTTGTATAATTAAACATAAATTTATTTGAATGTGTAATATTTCATTAATCATCGTAAAAGCATGTAATTTTCAGAAAAAAAACTTAAAGTTAACCACAGCATGAAATATATTACATATTCATCCACCTAACTTAGCAATTTCATAAATAAATTACCTGGTTCTGATGCTAAATCCCGTTGCTCCGTTGGTCCAATGCTGAAGTTGAAACTATGTCAAACACTGCCCAAAACCGTGTTTTCCTCCCTGCCAACTAGGAGCAGCTTGTCCGGCTCCCTAGCTCTAGGATACCATAAGGATATCCTGGCCCCTGTGCCCAAAACCCCCAGCAACCCGGTGCCCCCTGCTAGTTGATTCACCAAAAACCACCAACATCAAACTCCTCACACCAAAGATCTCCACAGAAAAATCTCCCACAGAAATATATCCGCCTCCTCAAAATGCTTCCTCCTTCCCCAAAAAGAATGATCCTCCCCGTAAGACTCTTCCCCGTCATATTCTCCCTTCACCAACTCTCCCCCCCTTCATTAATTTCCTTATCCTTTTATTTATTATCTTATCCCCGTATTTATTATCTTATCCCCTTATATTTATTATCTTATCCCTATATTTAATATCTTATCCCCATATTTAATGTTTCTTCCCCCCCCCGTATACGTAAATATTTAATACATTAAATTATTAACCCCCTTTAATTCTTTACTCAATTAATTAATGAGTCAATTAATAATTAATTAATCATTGCCAGATATGGACAAATAATTAATAATAATTAATTAGTTAATTATTATTTAAGAAATAATTATTGTTTAACTAACATATTAGGACAGTCATATTATCAAATTAATTATAATTAATCATCCCTATGCATCTATTTAAGCAGGGTTGTTACATACACCCACCCTTCAGGAAACTTCGTCCTGAAGTTAAGGTATCTCATGGTACAATGGAAAAGAAACATGGCTCACACATTCATAACAATTAACCGACAATATTAGTAAGTAAGTCAAGAAAGATCATACATACTAGTGTACATGTACAAGAAATGCATGTGTAGCTAGTACATACAAGTCTCGGGCATGTACTAACAATCAATAACTATCACCCTTTAGTAATTTATGTATGCATCCAATCCAATCAACAAGACTAGTCTTTGATAAAAGACAATAAACCAATCAAATGTTTGAGAAATCCTTTAATTACAATTATCCGGTTCAACAATTTTATTTAGACCACTGTGCTTTAGTTACGTAATTATGAATATTCCTATACACATATTTTTTGTTTAGAAGGGAAAACATTAAATTTCCTCATCAGACAAATCTCCATACTTTCTCAACTATTTCTACTCATCCTTCCTCCCTAACTTACTTTCATCTCCATTCCTATCCTTCCTTTGTTGGACTATCTTGGAGTGTCAACTATATTGACCTAACTCCAAATAGAACCCATAAGTGGAAGTGTCACTATCTCGACCAAGCTTCCCTAGCAGGAAATTGACAGTCATCATCACACGTGTTGGGGAGCATGAACTAACAACGTCCTCCCATGACTTCAGGTTTCGGAGGATACACGGTGGGAAATACCTCCACCCCTCCTAATCATAACTAGGGTCCACACCCTATAATGGAGTATACAGTGGCATCGTGTTTTTGGGGGTTTTGTCATCGTTTATTCGGTTTTGGGCAGTCTCATCACCTGAAATCCTGCACTAGTCCACATATCATAGTAATGCATCCAAACCAATATAATTTCACATACTAATATTCATACCATAATGTTTCTCGGCTAGTGGTCATGATATACACTTTCATCATCATTATTCCCTTGGCTATTTTATAACCCATAACCTGCAGATTAGTCTGTAACACAAACTCATACATTTCTATGCATTATCATCATGTAATTGCATACTATCATCATTTCAATTTGGTATCCTTGTACCGACAACTTAACATCAAAGTTTTCAAGTTAGAAATAGATCT